>BQNB010031866.1:22592-53621 GCA_026074375.1 Tanacetum coccineum | reverse complement strand
TACCAAAACATGATGCTACAACTGTAGTTTAGTAGTAGCAATTTCAAACCATATACCTAAAACTGGGTCACCTGGGGCGTTTGTTTCTCCAACAGGTTTAATAGGTAAAATTTATAAACCTATCTAAATATGTGAAATGGGTCAAAAGTTGTTGAGAGTATTCAAAATACTTCAAATGTGTATTACCACTAACATGATGCTACATATATCGTTTAGAGCTGATCATTTCAACCAACTAACCAAATATATTATGTGACAAGCACGTCACATGGGTAAAAACATGGCTATAAGAAAAGGGTCAAATGGGTCAGAAGTCGCCGAAAGTTATTAAAATGTATATATAACTTTCTATATACCTTATTACAAAAAAGAAAGATGGAAACTTTAGCAGGATAGTGATTATAGTAACATGTATTATTTATAAACTTACAAAATGGGACCAAAACTGTTACGTGACCATCTTACCCGCTTTCTGAAATGAAAGCTACCCTATTTATACCTGTTAATACTATGCCATAG
This sequence comes from Tanacetum coccineum, assembly GCA_026074375.1. Taxonomy (NCBI): domain Eukaryota; kingdom Viridiplantae; phylum Streptophyta; class Magnoliopsida; order Asterales; family Asteraceae; genus Tanacetum; species Tanacetum coccineum. The sequence goes on along the minus strand of BQNB010031866.1, from coordinate 53,102 downwards.
GCTACACAATACCCTTCAACAAGGAAAATACTAGATATACTAAAAATCAACGACCAATTATTTTTTTTTATCTGCACAAAATTCCCAATAAGGGTAAATGGTACAATTCTAATCTAAAGGATCAGGTAACAAATGAGCAACGGAAGTCTAGCTAAAAAAATTAAAAGAGCAATAGTGTTTAAGGTGGACCTGTGGTTCGGATAGCCTTCCTTCTGGTCGAGAAATAATTCTGGTCAAATCTGATTGCATGTAATCAAAGACAAGATAAAGACTATACTGCATTCTAGATGTGGCAAGACCTTCAAGCTTGATAATATTTGGATGGTCTAGTTTCTGTAGAATGATAATCTCCCTTGCCATAAACTTCACACTCTCTGGCTCTGATGTGTCAAAGCGGACTTTCTTCAAGGCAACAATCTTACCAGTATCCCTGTCTCGAGCTTTATAGACATTGCTATATGTTCCATGGCCTATCTACACATGCATAAAAAAAATCAGAATCTGGTCGTTAAGAACTACTGTATGATACATTAACTAGCAAAAAAGTTAATATTTTAATAACCAGAATTAACCAAGAAGAGACTATGCATTGGTAATGAAAGGTTAAAACAGAAATATGATACTGAATCTATTTCAGTCTCAAAACCATTTGCATAATTTGTAGTGTTTTATTGAACTTAATCTACATGTAAAAGCATTTCTCAGGGAGTTAAAGAACTCGGGACAATGAATATGGAACTTAATCTAATCTTTATTTTGATTAATACAAAAGAACCAGTGAAAGCTTTTGATAGTATTAACAAAAGCAAGCACGATACTTGTAGCTTCAAATGTCATGTCTCTGCTTAAAGTTTATACTGTAATACGATAATTTGTGAAGTAGTGAAATAATATGATACGAAATAGAAGAAAATTTATGATAAAGTGCGGCATGGTACAAAAATGAGACAAGAACACGAAATTTTATTAGCACAAGAGAGTGCCAAGCTATAGTAAAGGTAAATAATGGTATGACATGTTACACAAAGGCGTGCAACCATATAAGGATCAAATACAGACTATAAAACCAAATGTAAAAGAGGGAATTGGAATAGGAGATAAAGTTGGAGCAGATCATTGTGTTAACTCTGTCCGATTCAACATATTACCAAATTTGACCCATTAAGAGAACATTTAATTTAATGAATCGCACGAACAAAGTATATAATAACACCATCCAAATCAAATATATAGAGTTGGATTAGAATTCGTGTCTATCAGATCAAGTCATCAATGACAAAAACCCAAAAACATATCACACAAGTCGCACAAACCTTAGCAAGCTTATCATAAGAATCAGCGGTTTTCGAATCCAAATTAGCCAAAACATCTTTTGGAATATTATCAACAAGCCATTTAGGCCATCCATCAATTAATTCATCCGAGCCAATCTTCTTAACAACCACAACTCCTTGTTTACTAATAACCTTCCCATCACCTTGTTTCCTTATATTACCACTATCATCAACAATATTAATCTTCTTAACGACGTTGTCCTTAGCATGAACCTCAACAAACGGTTTATGTCCAACACTTGGTTTTGCACTAGTAACATAACCATTATCAAACTTTAACTTATCAAGACTGCCACCACGAGAGTGTTGGCGAGTATTATAAGTAGGTGACTGTTTCGCTTGAACGCAACCCATATATGTTATCCTTGATCAATGCTGCATTGGATGTGTTGACATGTAAGAAGTATTTTGAGGATAAAAGAATGTAAAGGAAAAGACATACATGTTGGCCGGCCGATGACCAAAAAAGGACAAGAAATGGAATCCATAGAGAAAAAACGTTGGGATTGGATTTTGGGCTGTTATTACGAGGGAAAGGTTTGCATGAAAGGGAACAATCTATTTTTTTTCATCTTTTTCATTTTTCCAAAATATATATGCTTTAAAAAATTAGTACACTACAACATCTTATAATGTATAAACCATATTGTAAGAATGGCTGTCACTTAATTTTTGAAATTTTTGAGGCTGGCTATATCATCAGGTTGTTGTAGATCGAAATTACATAATGAGTCTTTTCAAGAAAGAATCTTTTTTATAATAAAAATTTCACTTTAGGCCAAATTAAGAGAAGTTGTTGTTGAATGAGAGGGTTCGATTTTACAATTGTGGTGCAATTGAGCCTTCTCATTGGCCAACCAAGAGGTCAAACTAGAAAAAAATCAGTTTTTATTAAAATCTCCCAAACATCGATGTGTCAAAATCGTGAGAAAAAAATGTATGAGGGCGGGTGCAATTTTTGAAACTTTGGTTTCGAAAGAGTAAAAATATAATGGACGGTCCTTCACGCCCCCATCAGAATCGTGTTTCCAAATATATAATGTAACCATCTAGAAGGTTTTAAAAAAGGTATTTCTCCAATATCTTTTCTAAATTTAAGTTACCTATGTGTAGATATCTATTAGGATACGTATACGAAACCCTAATGCGGAGCATATATATACTCCGCCAAGAAGAGGTGCTCATCATTCATTAGCCATCCAACATTTGTGTGTTTGTTTTCTTCTCGCATGCATCCCATGACGACGATATTGATGGCATGTCTGGTGGGTGCAACATCAACGTTAGAATCATCTCTTTATGGAACCACAAAACTGAAATCACTCCAAGTATATTATAAATATTTATGTTAATTCTTTATTTAACCATTAACATTGATTATTATTTATAGTCAAATTATGTTGTGTTTTTTGTAGTGTTTGTTCGCCGGTTTGTCCGTAACATTAGTATCACGGTTTTAGATCCAAATTCCTACCTAAACTATTTTAAGTGTCCAAGCTACAAGATTTGAGGTAAGATACTGACAATAATATTTTTTAAATTTTCTTTTGTTAATTCGTATAGATATGTGACAATCTCATGTACACTTTTATATGGACTAGCTTTTATCATGGCAGAATATGTTACATGTGACTGTAAGTATTTATAATATTTAACTGCATTCATTCAGTTACATATTACTTCGATGTTTAACATATCTATAAGTATGAATTACATGTGGTTGATATCACGATGGTTCCAAATTATGTTCCTAAGACAAGGTTGATCACCAAGAGAGAAGATGCACGCAACAAAGTCTTTAAAAAGAAGTAAAACTATTCATTTAATGATTGTTCATTCTAAATAAATTATATGATTTGTTTGTTTGTTTGGTTATGTTAATTGCACCCGAGTATTTATAGTGTGCGTGATGAGCAAGAAGTTGAGTCTGAAATTCTCAAAATCGTTGCTGATTTATACAAAATTAGGGCTTCGAAATGCACAACATAATATAGAAATCGATATTCTGAAGTCAATGGATGGGTCTAAAAGAGATGACAAACATGCCACGACCCGATTTGAGGAATAAAGAAGAATGGTTGAATGTATTGATACAAGAAGAATTAATTTTCAAAGAAGAACTTGTGAAGGAACATTGTCATTCATTAAGATGATGAGTTTTTATAACAACCTACAATTTTCCTCTATGTAATTATCCATCTATTAAATTAGATGCAATTTTCCTCAGTGTAATTATCCATCTATTATGTTTAATAGAACCATTTTCACGGGAATATTTTTGTTTTATACCATCCATGATGTAACGTAACACATTACTTGTAAACGTGCTCACGCAACCTACCAATGCCAATTTCATCAACGTTTATATCAAATAAACGTCATAATATATCAAGCAATATGTTTTAAACTCCATTTTTACCATACGTTATCTATTTAACGTACCATTCATAACGTTTATTATAAAACGAACATTATACGTTAACATTTATATCAAAACCCCGACTACATGTAATGTTTACATGCAATCCAAATGTACAAACTTACAAGGCATGTGTACAAGTTATCAATGCATAATATTTGAATATCTTTTCCCTCCAAAACCATAGTACAATTCCTTTAAGCTCATAGTACAAACCGATTATGCACAAGATTCAAATTAAGCATTTTTCCCTCCAATTTCTATGAGCTTTTGTATCACCTTTCTAGCATAGATTACAAGTCTTTCTAGCATCACATTTAAACTAGTTTTTCCCTCTATTTCACTCCACACACTTAACTTAAAACCTAACCCTAAACCGAAACCCTAAACAACTTGATACCACTTAAACTAGTCAAACCAAGCCAAGACCAATCAAGCACCCTCCACCGTGATCCACCACCTTGTCCCCATCACCCTAGCACCTTGTCACCACATTGCTAGCTCCCTTTCAACTCCTTGTCACCACCTTGTCACCTTGCACTCCAAGTAAAGCACCTTGTCACCACCCATTCACCACCATGCCGCCACCTCACCTCCTTCTCACCACCCTTGTTAACCAAACCCCTTCCACCTCCTAACACCTCTCTAAGCTAGGTTCCTAGCTTCCCTTAGTCACACCTTGCTAAACTTGGCCACCACTCTTTCCCTTACCCTATATATATACACGCAGACATACATATTTCCACAACTCACCACTAAATTAAACACATACTTAAAATTATGTCCTAGCCGAGCCCTAGAAGAAAAGAAAAGAAGGTTTAAGCTAAGTAAAAGCCAATGTTTAAGAAGGAAAGAGGATCTTGATTCATCTCCAAGTTTTCGGGTTACATTCCACCATTTTTGACCCATTTAAGCTCTAGTAAGTCCTATCACTTGTTCTATAAGATCTTGTCATATTTTAGATCATGTATAAGCTTTGATATAATCATTTGTACAAGCTAAATTCTTTTGGAAAACCCTTAAACCAAATCGAGCCTTAAACGATCCATTTTGAAACCCTAATCTATGCGAACTCATTTAATAAGCTAGCTTAAGCTTATTTTAATCTTAATAAGCTCTTATGTACTTTCATGATCACGTAAGGTAAGCCCTTAAACCCTAAGCCTACACGTTTGGTTTTCCTAAGCCAAACGCGCCTTTAAAAACCCTAAAACCCTTTTCATAACCCTAATAAGCTATAAGCCATAAAATTCCATAAGTTGTTCTAATAAGCTATTTTATCATTTCTATAAGCTTAGAAACAAACTCTAAAAGTTCTAAGCCATCGGGTTATTATTTCAAAACCAAACGCGCCCATTTTGAGATTTCGAGCTCATAAGCTAATTTCATAAGCTATAAGGTTGTTAAACCTACTTATTTTAGCTTAGTAATAAGCTATATGCTGCAAATTAATTTTGAGATTAAAAATACAAAGTATATGGATTTTGGACTAGTAATGCAAATCGTATATGCATGAGGGGTATATATTGTAACTTTTGAAATTATTAAACTTTCAGGGCAAAAGTGTAATTATCCTAAAGTTAAAACCACAAGGGCCTGTTTTGCCATATTTCTAAGTTAAGGGTTAAATGTTTAAAATATATATAAAGGGGTTAAGTTGTAAATTAATATATACCAAGGGTATATATTGTCATTTTTGAATTCTTAAAGGTATAAAATGTTATATTTTTATCTTTAATAACAAAAATATATTTAAACATTATAAGACTCGATTTTATTAAAACCCGACACAATTATCGTTCATTCATCGATCGAAACATTATAAATCAATTATGTTATATATTTAACATAACTTATCATCCACTCGCTTTTGAAGAAACTTAAAAAGATAAAATTTTATCATTTAAATTATAACGTATCACGTTACTAGGAAATTTCATGTGAGGGGCTTTCATTTGGGTATTCGTTTTGACGAGTTGCTGGATTTACGATTTAAAATGTCCTAGCTCCTCAAACGTTTACTACATGACCTCTGGATTATGATAGCCCGAACAGTGATACGATGTTTTCAAAAGTTAATAAACCAAATGAATATTTACGTTAAACTTTATGAAATAAAGTTTGAATTATAAACAATCGAACTAAGACTTGACATATTACCCTAGGTTGCGTGACGAAGTTGTTTGCTTCCACTTGAATTACTTTTCACATCAATTAACTACCTTATTAAGGTGAGTTCATAGTCCCACCTTTACATGTTTTCTAAACTCCGTGGGGAGATACATGCTATAAACATGAATACAAGTATTTTCCAACTGTAGTAAAAATAAATCCCCTGAAAAATTATTGCATAAGTACTCCATTTGCCAAGCCCCACATCATGAACCGTTAAATACTATGCCGAGTAAGCACGAATGCGTGAATAGATCTATTGGGATTGAACTATCCCCGTCCAGGGTCAGGTACATTCATGCCAGCGGACGCATTCCATTTGAGGAACTTTGGGTGTTTGGCAAAAGCACCTCTTGTGGCAACAAGACTTATGAATACCATTTACTTAAGGCTTTGGAGCCATGAAGCTTATGGCAATATATAAAAATTGTTTTACCATGAAAAATTGTATTCGATCAATTATTACTATTTAGAAGTCTTACTTGTATTCAACTATAACATTTCAAAACCTGTGAATTTCATTCACATCAACCAATTGTGTTGACCTATTTAAGCATGTTTATCGTCAGGTAAATTGAGCAACCTATGGCACGGAGTGGCTTGGACATGAGGACGTCCGAAAAACTTTGTTTATCATTCAAACTCTATGTTTTCATATGTATTTTGGGACCTCCTTTTTTAAAACTCTGAAATAATATTGAATGATAACTAAATTTTCCAAAACGTCTCTTTTGAGTCATTTTCTATGATTATGACTGTTGATTCATGAAGTAATACCCCAATTTAGCTTTCGCTGCTATATGTCAAATAAGGGGGTGTTACAGATTGGTATCAAGAGCCTCGGTTATAGAAAACAAGGTTAAAACCTAAACTATAACTACTTTTTCCATCCAAGGAAGTCCTCCGTGCCACTACATTTCCTGAATAGTATGTAAAGAAATTTGCGTAGCAAATGATACATAACTATTAATTATATATAAATAACTTATGTTATTTTTCCACTGGGTTGTTTCAGAAATATGTCTTCAAACACTCCTAACTATAACTACCATATTATCGTCCCATCTGATTCCAATGTTGAGGATGCTTTTTCCTCTACAAATACTCCTGACTATACCCCGGCTTCACCGGACTATTCCTCAGCCTCATCGGGAAACACTTCTTCTGACCCTTCAGAGGATCTATCTAAGGATCTCTTGACCTCACTAGCCATCTCACCTTTCCACGATGATCCATATATGAAGGTCATGCAAGCATATAATGCTACTAGTAATAAATCACCTATTCCACTACCACAAGTTCCTATTGCTCCATCGCCTGTTTTGCCTCCATCTCCAGTGCTATCACCATCACCACTATTTGATCCCCGAGATTTCTTTTTTCCCGGAGAGATTTTGCCACCTCAGAAACGAGCATGTTTCCTAGTACCATTCTCTACTGATTCCTCCGCCCTACCTCAGGTATTTGAGATGGGAGAGAGTTCTCATAAGACGCGTTTGGAGCGCCATAAGGAACAGATCGAGACTATTTTGAATCACTTAGATGAGCTCCCTCTTGAGCGCATTGAGCACATGGAAGATAAGATAGAAAGTCTTGGTAATAGTCGAGTAATCATACAGCGAGATTTTGACCAACTAGAAGCCGAACTTCAAGAAGCCCATACCTAGATTTTTGGATTTCAAAGAGAGCAAATAATGCATGACGACGAGATTGTTCTTGCTCGCGTCAGGATTTCTACTCTGGAAATGATCATCGAGGATATCCAGGTTCGCCACCGATCAGATATGAAGAGTCTTCTGGATACGATCCATGAACTAAAGAACCACAAGGGAGGACCACCAGACTACTAGACTAGATCCTTGTCATTTACAGCTTTTGTTTAGAATCCAACCACGGGATGTGTGGCATAAATAATGACACTTGTCAAATTTTGGTTATGTAAAATATGTAGACAAGTTGTTTATGACATAATGAAGTTGTGATTCCATTATACTTTGCTGTTTCATGATACCGATTTATGTATGTCGTGGTTGTCTATCCTATACCCTGTGTTAAGGTTATTCATGTATCGTATCTTTATGAATCCAGGTTACTATAGCTCTCTTACCATTAGGTTTTCTTGAACCTTTGTATCCGGATATGATTAATAATCAAGACATTGAGCATATGATCCCACCTACACCACCTAGAGACATTGAGCCTCCTGTTGGATCACCCATTTCATTATCTCCGTCTTCATCAGTTGGATCTTCATCACCGATTAGGTCAACTACACCACCGCCAGACTATCCCTTTGATAAGTCTATCTTTGCAGAGTTAGAAAACTCGTTATGGATCATACCGCGACCACTAGAAAGTGAACTAGTCCCCGAGGAACCTAATAAATCAAATGCTTGTTAGAGTGTCCATCTTTAGAAATCTTAGATTCCAAATTTTTTTGTTATATTCTGCAATGTAATATCAAAGAATGTGTATTTCTTTGTTAGGACTTGTATCAAATAAATATCTATGTCAAATGATTTCAATATCACAATGTATGAAAATTTTGATTATTATACAAAGACTTGTGATATGACTATATCATTGTATAGATTCTTATTCTGTGTTGTTTTGTAAATGTTGATAGAATGGCTTCCAAGAGGACATCAACATCTGCAGCACCACCCATGACTTAGGCCGCCATCAAGAAACTAGTTGTTGGTAGTGTTTTCGCAGCTTTGGAAGCACAAGCTGCTACCATGGCAAATACTGATAATACCAATAGGAACATCGGACAAGGTGAAACTCCTGTAGCAAGAAAATGTAGCTACAAAGAGTTTATGAGCTGCCAATCTTTAAATTTAAAAGGTACAGAAGGCGTTGTTGGCCTCATCCGCTGGTTTGAACGAACTGAATTGGTATTTTCCCATAGTAACTGTACCAAGGACTGCAAAGTGAAATTTGCTACTGGTACTCTAACTGAAGAAGCTTTATCCTGGTGGAATTCATTCGCCCAACCTATTGGAATAGAGGAAGCCTACAAGATTCCCTGGTCCGAATTGAAAAAGCTCTTAATAAAGAAGTATTGTCCCCGAACTGAGGTTAAGAAAATGGAAGATGAATGTTACAATCTGACTGTAAAAGGAAATGATCTCAAGACTTACGTTAGAAGATTCCAGGAATTGGCAGTTTTATGCCCAACTATGGTGCCAAATTATGAGAAACTCATGGAAGTCTTCATCGAGGGATTACCCCGAAGTATTAAAGGAAATTTTACCGCTTCAAAGCCTCAAACTTTGGAGGAAGCTATTACCATAACCTAGAGGTTAATGGATCAAGTAACAAAGCACAATTATGTGCAAGGAACCAATGATCACGAACGAAAGTTTGATGATAGAAGAACCTTCAACAACAACAACTACCAGAATAACCGTAACAACAATAGTAACCGCAACAATGATCACCAACAACAACAGAATAGAAGGCAGGAAACCGTCAGGGCTTATGCTGTCACCCTAACTGAAAACAATAGGTATACTGGAAGCCTTCCCCTATGTAAGAAATGCACACTGCATCACACAGGACCTTGCGCTGTCAAGTGTCAGACTTGCAACAAGATGGGTCATTTGACCAGGAACTGCAGAAACAAAGGGCCAGCCACTGGAAGCAACCTGCAACCAGTGTCAGTAACTTTTCATGCCTGTGGATAGAAAGGGCACTACAAAAGTTAGTGCTCAAGAGAAAACAACAATGCCCACGGAAGAGCATACTTGCTGAGGGACAAGAACGCTCACCAAGACCCGAACGTAGTCACAGGTATGTTCCTTCTAAACAAACATCTAGCTAGAGTATTATTTGATTTAGTAGCCGATAAAAGTTTCGTATCCATATCTCTTGCTTCTATGCTTAATATCCCACCAATTATACTAGATACCACTTATGACATTGAAATGGCCGATGGAAACCTAATAGGCACTAATACCGTTATCCAGGGTTGCACACTATTCATCATCCCTCACCCCACTGACACTGTGGCAACAGACAAAACCTATCCCCACAACTCACCCCACCTCACTAACCTACAAAAAACACCATGGCAATCCAACACACTTTTATTGGACGAATGCAATCAAAGGCTAAGATCAGCTGGCTTGGTGACCAAGAAAAAATAGAGGGTCAGGATATGCTTTGGTTCTCTCTCACAACAAAAACACAAGAAGCACACAAGCTGAAGACTTGGACAACATATAAAAAGAGAAGAAGACAGAAGATAGAAGTAACTAGGAGTAGTTTTAGTTTAATTTTTATTTTCATGTTTTTATTGTCTTTAAAATTCTGTCATTTTAACTTTTGAATCCTGTAATCTTTTACTCTTTTAATGAAAATTTAAGTTTTATGTTGAAACACCCATTTTCCTCACTTAACTGCTATTTCTTGTGGCTTAATTTAAATGCTTATATTTGTGTTTTTACTGCTTAAATGCTTTCACCTCACCTCATATTAAACCTGCTTTGAAGATTTCTTAAGTATTTTTAGTCTTTTATATGCTTGAAAATGATTTTTACTAGTTTAAAGGGTGTTTGGGTCAACTGTCAAAACGGGTCAGAATAGAAGTGTTAATGGGTTAGGGTCATTTGGCCAACCTTAATCAGTCTTTTTGAGTTGATTTCTATCTGTTTTCTAAACTTTAAGTTATTAAAATTGTTTTCAAAGTGTTTTTTTAGTGTTGTTTAAAAACTGTGGGTGAAAATCAGTTGGCATTTGCTTATTTGAGTAAAGCTTTTAAACCATCTTTTCTGCCTTGTTTTTGTGTTGACCTTGAGTGTATAATGCAATAGTGTAGAGTCTTTCAAGTTTACTTTTGTCTTGTTAAATTTTGTCAAGGTTTTAGTTAAGAACCCTTTTTTGTCTAAAACTGTCCTTTTTAATCTTCACTTTTAAGTGACTTAAACTTGTTTATAGCTTTTGAATTTTGAGCATAAGCTCATTTGGAGTCATTCTCCATCTGTTTTAACTCTAATTTGGTTTTCAAGCTTATTTGATAACTTGTTTGTCCCTTTAAAGCTCAGAATAGTACCCTGGTGCAACAGCTCCTTTTTCAAGCCCTTTTTCTTTGCTTATTTTTTATTCAAACTTTATTCTTTTTGATGATTTTAGAAGCCCATAAGCTGCTCTTTAAGCTAGTGTAAGCCTTAAGCTCTTAGGGTCCCTTTTTGTTGCTTAAATTTAAGCTTAAATCTTGTCCCCTAGGCTGCCCTGCACTTCTTTGTGGCTTATAGCTTATTTTGATTTTATGGCTTATTAGTCTGCTGTTCCTTGCTTATTTTTGGTTCATAAAGCTTATTAGATATAATTTGTCATCCTTTGGCAGCTTATTTGTTCTTTAGATGCTTTTTAAGTCCTTATTAATAAGCTAGCAGTCCTAAGTTTTAGATAGCAGTACTAACTCAAGGTTAGTACTGCTGAGCTTGTGGGCTTTTTGTCAGCTTATTTTCTTGGTTAATTTTTGTTTCTACCTGCTTATTAGATGTAGGAGATTAGTTATATTTTAGCTTATTAGGTTTTAAGTGCTTACTTAGTCTAAAAAAAGCCACAGATTCTTAGCTTGTTTCAAAATTAGCTTCAAGTCCAACTGTTAACTTATTTATGCTTATTTCCTTGCTTATTTTGTTCTTAGGATTGCTTATTAGGTATAGTAGCCCAACTTTTTAGCTTATTTGTTAGTTACCTTAGCTCATTTGTGCTTTTAAGTGCTTATTGAGCTTTTTCAAAGTCTAGCAGTACTAACTCCATGTTAGTACTGCCATTGCTCTCTTCGCGTATTGGCTTATTTCTTGCCTTATTTTCTTTGTTTTCTTTGCTTATTAAGTGAGCTTAGTTGCCTTAGTTTGTTTTCTTTCCATTTTCATTTGCTTAACTTGGCTTAAAAAGCCAACAGATTTGCTTATTTTGTTACTTAGTGTATCTAGTTAAATTTTCCAGCTTAATTGTGCTTTTCTAAGCTTATTTCTTGAATATAAAAAAATTTGTCTTTTTTAAAAAGTGCTTATTTTCTGTTTCTAAAAAAAAGTTGTAAAAAAATGGAATGTAAAAACATTTGGGAGAGGGGAGGTCCCAAGTGAGCTAGGGCTCGAACTCAGGACCTCTACCCTGCCTCCCAAACGTTTTAACCCAACACCTCTACCGTTGTGCTACAATAGCTCATCCGGTAGAGGTTTGCACCATTAATTATATAAGGCCCTTTTGGCCCAATAAGCCTTATAAGCTGTTTTGATTTTTAACAGCTTATTGAGATAAGCTGTGTTCCCCTTTTTATTTTTCATAGATTCTAATTAACCTTAGCTAATTTTTGTAATTTTTTCAGATTTTTATATAAACGTTTAGTATTTTTTATAATTTATTTAGATTAAAAACTTAAAAAATTCATAAAAAATAAAATAATAATCAGAAAAATATAAATCTTTTTTTTTAAATTTTCTTTTACCACATAGGAAAAATATTAGTGCTTTCGTAGGGTCATTTTTGTAAAAATTCAATTTTTAAAGAACGGGATTTGATCCCGTTCTCGTTTCTTCTCGTTTTTAACTCAAATCAACTCCGTTTTCAGTCTAGTTTTTTTTAGTCATTATAGCGTTTTTAAAGTAAAAAATTCATTTTAAAGATTAATTTTTTCTTATTTTTAGGTTTTTTAGTCGCGTTCGTTTTTAATTTTCGTTCTCGTTTTTGTGATTTAAGCCTAATTGCTTATTTTATGTTTCGTAGACTTAGGATTTCATTCTTCTGCCTTATTTATGCTTCCCGTAGAATTTTAAATTAATCATTTGCCTTTTATGCTTTCCCGTAGTTTTAGGTTTAAATTCCCGTTTTCGCGTTTTTCTTAAATTGCTTTTGTTTAGGGTTTTCTTTTATTCGTTTTTGCATATTATTAGTAGTTTTACAAACTCAACCCCATATCTTTTCCATTCAAGCATCGATATTCAAACCGACTCTCGATTTTCAAATTCACGCCTCGTTGGGAAGAACGACCCGGGTCCGGTTTTAAACTTTGTGGATAACAAAGTGAGAAACTGATACTTCCGGTTTACTATTATACTATCATTGATATTATCCTATTTGTTATATATGTTTATATATTTAGTTATATTTATATATATAGTAAAAAGGGAATCAATCAATTACCCAGAAGTATTGAAGGAAATGTTACCGCTTCAAAGCCTCAAACTTTGAAGGAAGCCATTACCATAACTCGGAGGTTAATGGATCAAGTAACAACAGCCCATAATTATGTGCAAGGAACTAATGATCACAAACGAAAGTTTGATAATAGAAGAACTTTCAACAACAACAACTACCAGAACAACCATAACAACAACAAAAGCAACCGCAACAATGATCACCAACAACAATAGAATAGAAGGCAAAAAACCGTCAAGGCTTATGTTGTCACCCCAACTGAAAACAATAGGTATGCTAGAAGCCTTCCCCTATGTAAGAAATGCACCCTGCATCACACAGGACCTTGCACTGTCAAGTGTCAGACTTGCAACAAGGTGGGTCATCTGACTAGGAACTGCAGAAACAAAGGGCCAGCCACTGGAAGCAACCTACAACCAGTATCCGTAACTTGTCATGCCTGCAGACAGAAAGGGCACTACAAAAGTCAGTGCTCAAGAGCAAAAAAACCATGCCCATGGAAGGCATCTTGCTAAGAGGACAGGAATGCTCCTAAGACCTAAACGTAGTCATACGGGTACGTTCCCTTCTAACCAACATCTAGCTAGAGTATTATTTGATTCAGGAGCCGATAAAAGTTTTGTATCCATATCTCTTGCTTCTATGCTTAATATCCCACCAATTACACTAGATACTACCTATGACATTGAAATGGCCGATGGAAACCTAGTAGGCACTAATACCGTTATCCAGGGTTGCACTCTGATTTTGCTAAACCAACCCTTCGAAATTGATCTCATGCCGATTAAACTCGGTAGTTTCGACGTCGTCATTGGTATGGATTGGTTATCCAAGTATCATGCTAGAATTATCTGTAATGAGAAAGTAGTTCACATCCCAATCGACGATGAAACTTTGATCATCTAAGGTGATCGAAGTAAAATCTGACTAAGCCTCATATCCTGTATTAAAACCAAAAAGTATATATCCAGGGGATGTCAAATTTTCATAGCCCAGGTAATGGAGAAGAAGTCAGACGAGAGACGATTAGAAGATATACCAGTAGTTAGAGAATTTCTAGAAGTTTTTCCTAAAGACCTACGTGGCCTTCCTCCCGTTCGCCAAGTAGAATTGCAAATCGATTTAATGCCTAGAGTGGCACCAGTAGCCCGAGCACTTTACAGATTAGCTCCTTCAGAAATGCAGGAACTATCTGACCAGCTATAAGAATTAGCAGACCGAGGTTTTATCTGACTAAGTACTCCGCCTTGGGGAGCTCCTGTCTTATTTGTTAAAAAGAAAGACGGATCTTTCAGAATGTGTATCGATTACTGGGAGCTAAATAAACTCACCGTAAAGAATCATTACCCATTACCCAGGATCGATGATTTATTCGACCAACTTCAAGGTTCGAGTACTTACTCAAAGATTGATTTAAGATCAGTTTATCACCGACTGAGAGTCAGGAATGAAGATATTCCCAAAACTGCCTTTAGAACACGGTACGGACACTACGAATTCCAAGTGATGCCATTTGGTTTAACTAACGCGCCTGCTGTGTTCATGGATCTCATGAACCGTGTGTGTAAACCATACTTGGATAAATTTATGATAGTATTCATTGATGATATTCTCATCTACTCCCGTAACAAAGAAGAACACACAGATCACCTGAGAATAATCTTGGAATTACTCAAAAAGGAGAAATTGTATGCCAAGTTCTCCAAATGTGATTTCTGGATCAGTATCGTGCAATTTCTCAGGCACGTGATTGACAGTCAAGGAATTCACGTTGACCCCGCCAAGATTAAAGCAGTCAAGGATTGGGCATCTCCTACCATACCCACAGAAGTACGCCAATTCTTAGGACTCACCGGCTACTATCAGAGATTTATCGAAGGTTTCTCAAAGATTGCAAAGTCTTTGACTGAATTAACCCAGAAAAACAAGAAGTATATCTGGGGAGAAAACCAAGAGTCAGCCTTCCAACTGCTAAAACAAAAATTGTGTGAAGCTCCAATCTTAGCATTACCAGAAGGAAACGATGACTTTGTCGTTTACTGTGATGCATCACATCAAGGTCTGGGAGCGGTGTTAATGCAAAGAGAAAAAGTTATTGCATATGCATCCCGACAACTCAAGCCTCATGAAGAGAACTATACCACACATGACCTCGAATTAGGAGCTGTAGTGTTCGCTCTTAAAATTTGGAGACACTATCTGTATGGCACAAAGTGTACTGTGTTCACTGATCATAAAAGTCTTCAGCATATCCTTGATCAGAAAGAGTTGAACATGAGACAACGCCGTTGGTTAGAATTGCTCGCAGATTACGATTGTGAGATTCGCTACCATCCTGGAAAGGCAAATGTTGTAGCAGATGCCTTAAGCCGGAAGGAACGAATCAAACCACTCCGAGTTAGAGCATTAGTCATGACCCTTCACCTAAAATTACCATCACAAATCCTCGAAGCCCAAACCGAGGCAATCAAAGAAGAGAACATCAAAGCTGAGAACCTACGAGGAATGGACAAAGCATTTGAAGTACGTCCTAATGGAACCCGATGTATCAAGAATCGAAGTTGGTTACCACTCTTTGGTAATTTGAGGGATTTAATCATGCATGAATCCCATAAATTGAAGTATTCCATCCACCCAGGTTCTGGCAAGATGTATCAGGATCTAAAGAAACTCTATTAGTGGCCTAACATAAAGGCGATCATCGCTGAATATGTTGGTAAGTATTTAACATGCTCTAGAGTTAAAGCAGTATGTTAGAAGCCATCCGGCTTACTAATACAACCGGAAATTCTTACATGGAAATGGGAAAGAATAACGATGGATTTCGTTACAAAACTACCTAAAACATCAAGTGGACATGACACAATTTGGGTCATTGTAGACCGCCTTACCAAATCAGCACATTTTATCCCTACCAGAGAGATAGATAGTATGGAAACCCTTACAAGGTTGTATATAAAGGAAATAGTTTCACGGCATGGAGTGCCGATATCCATCATATCGGATCGTGACAGTCATTTCACATCCAGATTCTGGCAGTCAATGCAGAGTGCCGTGGGTACTCAATTAGACATGAGTACGGGCAGATCCAATCGCCGGACAGATGTACAAAGTGAACAGAACCATCCAAACAATTTAATGATATGCTTCGAGCCTATGTTATTAGATTTTGGAAAGGATAGGAGAGGACACTTACCACTGTAGAAACTTTCGTACAATTAAACAGTTACATGGGCCAGTATTAAGGCAGTCACCTATTATGAGGCCTTATGTCGAAAAGGCTGATCACCTAATCTGCTCGCAGAAGTTGGAGATGTCTAACTCACGGGACCATACAGAGATATCACATGAAACCAACCGAAAATAAGTGTAAATTCGACAAACGCCTGGCAAGTTTGCAAGAGACTCTTGGCAACGGAGTTATGCCCAACGTAAGGTCGAAAGCCTTGGAAATTCCAAGGTTGGAGATCGTGTTATGTTAAAATTGTCACCTCAAAAAAAGTGTCATCTGATTCGGAAAAAGATAGGAAAGCTTAACCCCGGGACAATTGGTACCATTTAAGATCCTAAAAGGGTCGGCCCAATGGTATATAAACTTAAGCTTCCCGAAGAACTCAGTAATGTCCACAGTACCTTCCACGTTTCTAATCTAAATAAATGCCTATCTAACGAATCCCTTATCGATTTCCAATGAAGGAGAGTCCGGCTCTATGACATAATTAATTTTGCGAAGAAGACAATAGAAATTATGGATCGAGAGGTCAAGGCAACTGAAACAAATTCATATCCCTATAGTCAAAGTAAGATGGAACTCTAAAAGAGGACCAAAATTTACGTGGGAACGTGAAGATCAAATTCGTGCCAAGTATCCACATCTATTTTCAAACATCACTCCAACATCCAACTAAATCTCGGGACGAGATTTCTTTTAAGATTGGGAGACTATAACAACCCATAATTTTCCTCTATATAATTATCCATCTATTAAATTAGATGCAATTTCCTTAGTGTAATTTTTCATCGTATAAATTAGATGCAAACCAATTTTCATGTAAATAATTTGCTTATTCCATCCATAATGTAAGTAACTTACTTTTTCAAAGTAACGAGCCACGCAAACCACCATACCAATTCCCATTAATGTTTATGGCAAGTAAACATTCTAATATGGTCAAGTAATATGTTCTAAGAATTTCATACATTATCTATTTAATGGACTTTCCATAATGTTATTTCAAAGACTATTTTAGAACATTATCGTTTATATCAAAACCCCAACTATATGTAATGTTTACATACAAAATAAATATACAAGCTTTCAAGGCACGTGTACAAGTTACCAATGCATAATATTTGAATATCGTTTCCCTCCAAAACTAATGAGACCAACACTTTAAAGCCCGAAGTACAAGTCAACAATGCAAGAATTCAAATAAGCCCATTTTCCCTCCATTTTTCTAAGGCATTTCGTACAACCTTTCTAGCACAAGTTACAACACTCCAATGCACCACATTTAAACATTTCTTTCCCTCCATTTCACTCCACACACTCGGCAAAACCCTAAAAACCTAACCCGAAAACCCTAAACAACCCGATACCTCTAAACTAGTTTCGAACCAAGTTTAAACCAAGCCAAAACCTAGCAAGCATACTCCACCATGATGCACCACCTTGCCTACCACCTTGTCACCACCTTGCACCCCAAGTAAAGCACCTTGTCACCTCCTTTCACCACCATGCCGCCACCTCACCACCTACTTGTCACCACCTTGGTGATTCGAACCCTCCCACCTTCTAACACCTTGCTAAGCTATCCTCCTAGCTTCTAATAGTCACTAGTAGCTAACCTTGGCCACCACTCTTCTCAACTTGGCCACCACTCTAAGTTTCTAGCCTATATATACACGCATACATGCATACTTTCAAAATTCACCATTTAAACTAAACCCTACCTCAAAATCATGTTCTAGCCAAGCTAAGGAAAGGAAGGAAAAGGTCTTTAAGCTATTTTGGAACCAAGGGATAAGAAAAGAAGAGTTCTTGATTCATCTTCAAGCTTTCGGGTTACATTTTATCATTTTTGACCCATATCAAGCCATTTTCGATCCATTCAAGCTCTAGTAAGCCTCATAACTTGTTCTATAAGCTTTTTTCATATTTTAGATCACGTATAAGCTTTCATATAATCATTTGTTCAAGCTAAAGAAAAGCTCTTGAACCCTAAGCCTACACGTTTGGTTTTCTGAAACCAAACGCGCCTTTAAAAACCCTAAAACCCTTTTCATAAACCCTAATAAGCTTAAAGCCATAAGCTGAGTCCATAAGCTGTTCTAATAAGCTATTTTATCATTTCTATAAGCTTAGAAACAAACTCTAAAAGTTCTAAGCCATCAGGTTATTATTTTAAAACCAAACGCGCCCATTTTGAGATTTCGAGCTCATAAGCTAATTTCATAAGCTATAAGCTTGTTAAACCTACTTATTTTAGCTTATAGTAATAAGCTATAAGCTGCAAATCGATTTTGAGATTAAAAATACAAAGTATATGGATTTTGGACTAGTAATGCAAATCGTATATGCATGAGGGGTATATATTGTAACTTTTGAAATTATTAAACTTTCAGGCCAAAAATGTAATTATCCTAAAGTTAAACTTCAGAGGTTTATTTTGCCATACTCTAAAGTTAAGGGTTAAAATCTTTAAAATATAAAATAAGTGGTTTAAATTATAAAATGTATATACCAAGGGTATATATTGTCATTTTCATATTCTCAAAGGTATAAAATGTAATATTTTTATATTAATTATAAAAATATATTTAAATATTATAAGACTCGATTTTATTAAAGCCCGACACATTCATCGTTTCATTTATCGATCGAAACACTTATAAAATAATTATGTTATATATTTAACATAATTTATCATCTACTGGCTTTTGAAGAAACTTAAAAAGATAAAATCCTATCATTTAAACTATAACGTATCACGTTACTAGGGAATTTCATGTGAGAGGTTTTCATTTGGGTAGACGTTTTGACGAGTTGCTGGATTTACGATTTAAAGTGTCATAGCTCCTCAAACGTTTACTACATGACCTCTGGATTATGATAGCCCGAACAGTGATACGATGTTTTCACAAGTTAATAAACCAAATGAATATTTACGTTAAACTTTATGAAATAAAGTTTGAATTATAAACAATCGAACTAAGACTTGACATATTACCCCGGGTTGCGTGACGAGGCCGTTTATTTCCAATTGAGTCACTTTTGACATCAATCAAATTTCCCTGTTAAGGTGAGTTCATAGTCCCACCTTTACATGTTTTCTAAACTCCGTAGGGAGATACATGATATAAACATGAATACAAGTATTTTCCAACTGTATGCTATCCTGATATATTATTTTCTAAGTACCCCTATTTGCCATAAGGCCCCACTATCATGAACTGTTAATTACTTTGCGAAGTAAGCGCGAATGCCGTGAATAGATCTATTGGGACTGAACTTCCCCGTCTAGGTTCTAGTATATACATGGCCAGCGGACGCATTTTATTTGAGGAACTCCGGGTGTTTGGCAAAGCACCCGCTTGGGGCAACAACTTATGAATAACATTTACTTAAGGCTACGTGTCATAGCTTTAGTGCAGATAATATAAATATAGTTTACCATTGATAATTCTATTCGTTGTCAATTAATACTATTACAATGGACTCGATTTAACTATTACATTTCAAAACCTAGGTGAATTTTATCGTACCTTTGTGATTAGACCAACTTTTTAGCATATTATCTCAGGTAATGATCAATAATGGATTTTTGTGGGAAGGTGGAAACAAATAGGTTTAAAGAGCCTATGCACGGAGTGACATTGGACTTGAGGACGTCCAAACTTGTTATCATTCAAACTCTATGTTTTCATATGTATTTTGGGACCTTCTTTTGTAAAACTCTGAAATAATATTGAATGATAACTAAATTTTCCAAAATGTCTCTTTTGAGTCGTTTTCTATGATTATGACTGTTGATTCATGAAGTAATACGATACCCCAATTTACTTCGCTGCTATATGTCCAAATAGGGGGTGTTACATATATGGGAGAAGACTTTCAAATAGTTAGAGGCAAAAAGAGAGAAGATAAAGTCCTCTCTCCTTGAAAGCTAAAAAAGATTTCTAGTGGATGAAGAGACTTTAAACATCAAAAACTGAAAGTACAAAGAAATATACGCTATGGTGGTAAGGGACTTTAAGAAGTTCTCTAGAAGAAGAGGTAGATTTGTTAGGCAACCGCGTGATGAGAAGAAATCATTCCAAAGAAACCAGGATGATAAGAAAGGGAAATGTGAAAGGAACTCTTTTAGATGTGAAGATCCAAAGCACATCATTATTAGATTGTCCTGAAACCAGTCCTAGAAAAAAAGTCCAAAGAGGTTATTGTTAGTATTTTCTTTTGTCCGGAGGTTATTGGACAATAGTGGAGAGAAGAAAAAGATGAAAAGATGAACAGATGAAACTTTTCTATGGCCGAAAGCATATAAATGAGGTATTGAATGCATGTGATCATAGTTCTAAATTTATAAAGTCTCGTCTACCTATGATCTACGCATGCATTAACAGGCAGTGTACCCGGTTGTGTGTAATGTAGTGAATAGTAAATCCGAGGTTGTTCTCAAAAGCTAAAGGGCGGTTTATTATTTAAGTTTGCTATAATGGTTGTCACGTTTTAGATTGTATATTAAATTAATTAAACTAATAACGAAAATGTAAATAGATTTTACTAATCAATGGGAGAAAACGTGTTAACCTAGTTAATCCTTAACTAACGCCATGATTCCTCTTCCTAGTGCATTTGTCTAAATTTCGTTCTATATGGTGGTTCTAATATCATTAGACCCGATTGGTAGTCGCAACTTAACCTATACTCCCTATGATCTCGATCACATTGTTATGGAAACCATGCATTTAGTTCAAAGTCATTTAATGCCCACCAACCCTATTGATTTGTCTAATGTCAACAATCCCACTACTTCACATTTAAACCCCTATTAGTGATTACTAACAAGTGTTTACCCGCACTTCTTAAGTCCCTCTTCTAGCTTAGGTGGTGAGATATGGACAACCCTTATACAACCGAAATGGATGCCATCCCATGTCGATCAACCTAATAGACTAGCTTTGGGATGTTCTGTTAGGAATCCATAAAGTGTAAGTCACTCACGGCAATTTACCTTCTAATGTTCTATCTCGTTATTTACCTTATTACTTATGAAATATCCCACATCCCTTCCCTAGGGTAACTTGTACTCCTTCCTTCTCCTATAAAAGGAAGGTTAGTAGGATGGGAGTGGGGTGGTGAAACATTATGCAATCTAATCTATCTTTCATTCTCTCCTCTCTCTCTCTAAACTTTAAATCTATCTTGTGTGGAATGATATAGTAATTGTATGTATTCTATAATTGGTATCAAGAGCCATGAGATAATTTAGTGGTGTTTTTGTGTGTGTTTAAATCGTTTTGTCACGTTTTTTAAGTTTTGCGATTTAGGAAACACTTTGGAAATCGAATTTTTGTGGTTTATAACTATAAAAGTTTGATTTTTATCAAAGTTGTTATCATTTAAAACGTATTTTGGCAAAAAAATTTAAGTAAAATCGGATTAAAAGTGGTTTTGAAAGTGATTAAAGTATTTATATAGAATTTGAAAATCTTGCGATTTAAGTGGCTTGCGGTTTAGCAGCTTGCGGTTTAGTATTTTGAGGTTTAAGCACATTGTGATTTAAAAGGGGTTACACAATTAATAGCTCAATGTCTTAAAAAATATTAGATAGGGCAAGGTTGTGTAAAACTTACCTGTTGTTGCAAAATACCGAGTGTCTTGTGAAATATATTCCTTGCGATTTAAAATTGCAGTTGATTTAAAATTGCGGTTTAGATCGACGAAAGTATTTTACCGGTTTAGATTTTGTGAAATAACATTTTGCAATTTAACTTTTCAATTTAAACTTGCGGTTTAATATCCAAGTTGCGATTTAAAGGTTATTTCACATTTTGCGATTTAACTTTGCTGTTTAAAATCTTGCGATTTAGTTTTACGATTTAAGTACAAGTTGCGGTTTAAGTTCTGTCCAAAATTTTGCAATTTAGTTTACAAGTTGCGATTTAAAGTCTACTCTCTTTTTGCGATTTAGAAATCATTTTATAGTTTAAATATTTCACTTGAGATTGAGATTTGAGACTTCGACTTTACGGACTTAGAGAACTTTAAACAAGAGAAGTAAAATACATAATCACTTAATCACTTAAAACAACAACAACAACACAACATAACACTTCCTAATCATTAAAACGATCATTACTAATATCATTTCATAACACACCAATTCACGAATGGCTATAATAGCTGAGAATGCTATTGATGCGGGTGCTGAAAACCGACCACCAATGTTCAAGGCGTCTATGATAGTTGTAAGAGTCGTATATTACTTTACATTGAAGGTAAAGAGAATGGAGAAATGTTAGTTAATTCGATCAACCATTGTCCTTTTCAATTCAAAGAGATTAGTGTTACAGCAACTGAAGGTACAACAAAACATAAACGTTTGCAAGAATTGAAAGATATTACTCCTTAAGAAAAGTTAAGGAAAAGTTGTGACATCAAAGCTACTAACATCATTCTTCTTGGGTTACCAGTTGACACATACACTCTTGTCAATTGATGGAAGGCATTGAGCTCACAATTTAAGAACGAGAGTCGAAGTTATATGATGATTTGATATATTCACGTCTGAGAAAGGAGAATCGATTCACTCGTATTATTTGAGATATGCTAAGTTGATAAATGATATGAATATCATAAACATGAAAATGACACCCATTCAAATAAATATGAAGTTTGTGAATCATCTTCAGCCAGAACGGAGTAGGTTTGTTACAACAAGTAAGAAAGCAAAATATCTTCACAATGTTAACTTTGATCAGTTTTACGCATATCTCAAACAAAATGAAAATGATGCAAATGAAGTTTGAGAAATGCGACACAAATATGCAGATCCACTTGCATTACTTTCTAATACTTATAATCTATTCCATCCTACAGCAGTCAAAGATTACAGTACAACCCACAACCATCTGAATACCATCCATATCAATCATAATCAACATTACTCAACAAAATTCCATCAAGTCAACAACAAATCATTCAATCACCTCCATAACAAAGCTATGAACCACCAATTGTTCAACAACAGTCAACACAACTTGATTCGAGACTTGTAGTACCATCATTTCTTCCAACTGATGATCCAATTGCTAGTCTCAAGACTACAGCTATAAGCTTAAGATTTCTACCAATAAAAAACCAACTCCAAACTTAATCTAATACAAGAACTCAAGTAACAATTCAAGATGGCAGAGTTACAGTTCAGAATGTTTAAGGACGATAGTCTCGGGGTTATGGGGTTAATACGGGAAAGGGTAAAGCTACATGTACATGGGCTATCAACACTGTTGAACATGTGAAGGCAAATCAACCCAAGGGTAATCAGGTGTTACAATTGCAAAGGTTAAGGTCATATTGCTAAGCAGTGTACTACAAAGAAGATGGTAAAGGACTCAAAATGGTTTAAAGAGAAAATTTTACTTGCTCAAGCATAAGAAGCTAGAGTTATTTTGCAAGAAGAGCAACAAATTTTTTTGGCTGATGGTTTGGAAGACTTGGATTCAGATGGTGATGATCTTCATCTATACACAACGTCCATCTTCAATCAGATCATGTAGATGCATTTGATTCAGACTGTGATGAAGCACCGACTGCTAGTGCAATCTTTATGGCAAGACTTTTCCCTGCAGGTTCAATCAATGGAGATGTTGTTGGTCCAACTTATGATTCAAACATACTCTCTGAGGTACCACATTACGACATCATCATGAGACTGATATGCTTAATCTTGTTGTTTAAGAGACGGAATATTCTGAACACTTTGTTTCTAATAATGATTTACATGATCAACTTACGAGTAACAACAATGTTATCTCTTATGCTGAATATATGGTCACTATTGAGAACGATGTTGCTTAAAGTGTTCATCCTCTTGAACACGATAATACTATGGTATTGTCTGTAATTGAACAAATGCAAAGTCAAGTAGAACAATGCAACACGGTAAATCAAGAGAATAAAAGTGTGAATGAATCGTTGACCAGTGAGCTTGAACGATACAAAAAAAGGTCAAAGTTTTAGAAGAAAGACAAAAGTCTAAACATTTTTTCACAAAACGAGAAGAACATTTAGATTCTCAAATGCGAGGAATAATTATTGATCGTAATAAAAAAAGTAGAAGCTTTTGAAAAATAAGTCATTACACAAAAACAACAATTTGAGATTCTATCTAACATGTATTCCTTTTTGAAAAATGACTTTGAAACTTTCAAAAATGAGTCATCGAAAAAACAAGATAAGTATATTGATGAAATCTTGGTTTTGGAAAAGGATAAGAAAAACTTCAAAATATTATTTACAAAACGGGTTAAACTGTTCAAAGAATGCATATGTTAATCAAACCTCAAGTTTTTTATGATGATGCTCACAAAACTGCTCTTGGTTATCAAAATTCTTTATATCTTCGTAAAGCTCAACGGAAACAACATGTGTTGTATAATGCCAATATCTTAGCTAAAAGACATGATCTAATTTATGTGTGTGATTCTAAAGAAACACTGATACTTGCTGAAGAAAGTCGGTTAAAAATGAAAAAAAAAACAAACAGAACATGATGATAAACCGATTGATTATGCAAAACTGAATAAACTCTATGAATATTTTGTTCCACAAAAACAGTTGTCTGCAGAACAAGTTTATTGATCACCAGTTAAAAAACCAATTCCACCAGTGTCTATTGTAAAACAAACACCTTTAAAAGTTTTTCCTAAAAAACCCAAAAACTAGTATGGTAAAAGATAATCTTCAAAAGGGCAATATTCATCTTGACAAGTTTGATGATTGTATCAAAGCCGAAACTGTTGTCACTGCTACTAATTGGGAAAATTAGGAAATGAAATACATTAAAGATGCTTACGAAGCAGAGGTCATACCATTTGTCAAAAACCTTAGAGAATCTTTCAAACTGTTTGAAATGAGTCTTTACAAAGAGGTAAATGAAATGAAAGCAATCTTCAAACAAATGGAAAACGAGGTCGACCAATGTTCTGTGGAAAAAAATATTTTGAAACTGAAAAGAAACAACTTTTAATTAACAATGATCGACTCTTGGAAGACAATATCTCGTGTGATGTTATGTGTACATTTCTACGTTCTTTACATAGAGTTGATAATTGTGAAAGTTGTCAAAGTCTTGAAATTGAGCTTTTAAATCAACAAGAATCAAACAAGTCATTTAACGAGCTTTCAAAACGTTTTTTTTCAAAACTTGAGGAATATTGCATTTCTCTTTAACTTTCTATGCAACATAATAAATAAAAAATGATTTGTGATGAACATTGGAAAATACATGATGCTTCTTTGATAACAGAAATCAACAATAAATCTTTTGAGATAAATGATTTGAAAGCTCAATTACAAGAAAAATCAATTGTAGAAACTAGTTGAAGCAACTGTTGGCCAAATTAAAAGGAAAAAAGTCAAGTGACTTCGTGTGAAACACCAAATCTTGATTATATGATCGGATTCGAAAACTTGATGAAGAGAACGTGTCACTAGCTTTTAAAGTATCTTCTTTTGAAAAGGAAAGAGAACATCTTAAGTTAGTTTACAAAAATCTTTATGATTTGATCAAGCAGACACGGGCTCAAAACAAACTGAAAATTGACTCTTTGCAACAAAAACTTAATAATCAGATTTCTGAAAACGCAATGTTAAGAGCACAATTACAAGAAAATTTTTATGAACCTCAACAGAATCATCAAGGTACAAGTGTGAATACTAAGCTCGCAAAACCTTCAACTTCGGGAAATGAACTCTATTCTGTAACTCTGCTTCCAAAAACTCAGTTTCTTCCAAAAGTTGTTGAGAAAAATGATTTGTCAAAAACAACCACTTCACACTTGCATACCA
The DNA here is from genome assembly GCA_026074375.1 of Tanacetum coccineum. Lineage (NCBI taxonomy): Eukaryota > Viridiplantae > Streptophyta > Magnoliopsida > Asterales > Asteraceae > Tanacetum > Tanacetum coccineum. The sequence goes on along the minus strand of BQNB010031866.1, from coordinate 26,929 downwards.
ACAAGGTAATTGAGAAATGCACAAAAGTTCTTGCCCCAAGTCTGCTTAGGATTGAGTTTGAACCAATCAATACTTACTTTAAGAACAATAAGACATTGCATCGAGATTACCTGAAAGTCACTAAAGAGCACGTAGAAACATTACAGGAATTGTTAGAACATGCTAGAGCTTTAAAACCTACAGAGGAAAATCTAGATTATGCTTGAAGCTTGTTCAGTGAATTCAAGAACTGCTAGTGTATGTTAGTGCCTCATGCCCTTTTACACAAAGCGGGAATGAATATTTTTGTTTGTGTTATATAATATTTGATGCATAATATATGAATGCATTGAGTTTTAGATGAATTTTATTGGTATAATTTTCATCAAGTATTGTATAACACAAACAAAAAATATTTAAGGTCAAAGTTGACAAAAAATACTAAAAGAGTCAAACCGGATAATAAATATGGGACGGAGGTTTAAAACAAACCGAACCGAACCAAAAGCCGACTTTGATGTAAACATGAACCGAAAACCGAATCGAAGTGCTCCAAACAAAACCGAACCGAGAAAAAACAAACAACATAGATAGTTTAGGCATATTTTTCTTGGTTTTTAAACCCAAAAACCGAACGAACAAGCAAAAAACCGAAAACCGATAAACCATAGTATCAAACCAAAATCGAACAAAATGGTTCGATTCGAACTAAGCGTTCGGATTTCGGTTTGGATTTGATTTTCGGTTGGTTTTACTCAGCATAGGTCCATTTTGACCTTAAATTTCTAAAATGAGTGTTTGACTAATTATATAAAGTAACAAGAGCCTGCGCGTTGCGGCGGGGCATAATTTTTTTTGAATCGATTTTGAAAAATATTGATTGGGAATTTGTGCGCGCATTTGCAACGGGGTTCTGACTTGTATTCAGTCGTTTTTTAATTGTTTATATTGCCTACTTGTGTGTTCCACGATATTATACTCGCGCCATAAATGTGACTAAGTAAAAAAGAGAAGAAAAAAATGGGCCGGCCTAAGGCGGGGCTTAATTTTTTTCCGAATTTATTTTGACCGAATATTAAGTGAGAATGTGCCCACGCGTTGAAACGGAGCTGACTTGTATTCGACTTTTTTTTATATTTCCTACTTGTATGTTTTTTGAATCGATTTTGAACGAATATTGATTGGGAATGTGCCCGCGCGTTGCAACGGGGCTGACTTGTATTCGGCATTTTTATTTTATTTTTATATTGGCTACTTGTATATTCCACGTTATTATATTCGCATCATAAATGTTGACTAAGTAAAAAAGAGAAGAAAAAAAACTAAATGGGCCGGCCCAAGGCGGGGATTAATTTTTTTCGAATTGATTTTGACGGAATATTCAGTGGGAATGTGCCCGCGCGTTAAAACGGGGCTGACTTGTATTCGACGTTTTTTTTATATTGCCTACTTGTATGTTTTTCGAATCGATTTAGAACGAATATTGTTTGGGAATGTGCCCGCGCGTTGCAACGGGGCTAACTTGTATTCAGCGTTTTTATTTTATTTTTATATTGCCTACTTGTATGTTCCACGTTATTATACTTACGCCATAAATGTTGACTAAGTAAAAAAGAGGGGGGAAAAAAACTAAATGGGATGGCCCAAGGCGGGTCTTAATTTTTTTTCGAATCGATTTTGACCGAATATTGAGTGGGAATGTGCCCTGCGGTTGAAACGTAAACGAACTTGTAATTCGACGTTTTTTTTTATATGTAAATATTGTCCTACTTGTATGTTTCCACGTTATTTATACTCGCTCATAATCTGTGTCTAAGTTAAAAGAAAGAAAAAAAAACAATTGGGCCGACCCAAAAATGGGAGCCCAAATAAAAGCTACTGTAGCAACCTATTGCGGGACGTCGTTTTTGGCCCAATGCCGAAACTATTGGAAGATAGAAAACCTCGGAAGGCTAATTGATGTCCTTGATTATCTTCATAAAACATACAGTATATATAGTCGATTTTGAACGAATATTGATTGGGAATGTGCTCGCGCGTTGCAACGGGACTGACTTGTATTTGGCGTTTTTATTTTATTTTTATATTGCATACTTGTATGTTTCACGCTATTATATTCGCGCCATAAATGTTGACTAAGTAAAAAAGAGAAGAAAAAAACTAAATGGGCCGACCCAAGGTGGGGCTTAATTTTTTTCGAATTGATTTTGACGGAATATTGAGTGGGAATGTGCCCGCGCGTTGAAACGGGGCTGACTTGTATTCGATTTTTTTTTATATTGCCTACTTGTATGTTTTTCGAATCAATTTTGAACGAATATTGATTCGAAATGTGCCCGCGCGTTGCAACGGGGTTGACTTGTATTTGGCGTATTTATTTTATTTTTATATTGCCTACTTGTATGTTCCACGTTATTATACTCGCGCCATAAATGTTGACTAAGTAAAAAAGAGGGGGAAAAAACTAAATGGGCTGGCCCAAGGCGGGTCTTAATTTTTTTTGAATCGATTTTGATCGAATATTGAGTGGGAACTGACTTGTATTCGACGTTTTTTTATATGTATATTGCCTACTTGTATGTTTCACGTTATTATACTCGCGCCATAAATGTTGACTAAATAAAAAAAGAAAGAAAAAAAACAATTGGGCCGGCCCAAAAATGGGAGCCCAAATAAAAGTTACTGTAGGAACCTATTGTGGGGCGTCGTTTTTGGCCCAATGCTGAAACGACATCGGATTTGAGTTCCTATAGTATATATATTAATGTTATTTTTTATCTTAAATTTTTGAAAATGAATGTTTTACCCTAAACTTTACTATCATTTTTTGTTATATGTAGTTTGTAATAGAAGTTTCCTGTAATCATACATAAAGTTCAGTCAATTTAATTCAAGCTCAAGATGACAAATATGTAATGTTAGTACAAAAACCGTGTAGGGGGGTGAAGAGATAGAATATGATGTTGATCTTGTACTAATCCAAGTAATGAGATGGTAATCTGCACAAATGAGAGTAAACCGTTAGCCTTATCGCGGGAGGGACCTCACGATTAAGCAAACACGGTGTTCACAAGGTCGCACTCAACCATCATCGAGGAAAACGATAGCTCAAGAATGACATCAATTACATATAGATAGAATAAACCAAAAGTTCAAACGCGTGCGGTTCTTATCAAGACTAAACCATATTCGATATCTCTTGTTTTAACTCCATACAAAAAATAATCATCAATAACGGGATGTATATTTATCATTGAAAAACATATCATTTAATGTCAGCTGAGTGTCACATCATCTTTTTTCTTCTTTTCTCACTTACTTATCACTGACACCCCCGTAAGGCCGTAACCCTCACTCACAAGTGTCATATTTACCTATACCATACTTAAACACACATAACAACACCAATAACGTTTTCATACTTGTCATAATGGTGAGGGGGCTCATCATATGGTTACAAAAATCTAGGCTTCACGCGTGAATTCCGCGCTGCATTACGACTAGTTTTAATTTATATACTGAAGAAACAGTTTAAGCGATACTATATGTGTATGTTTGGTGCAATGGGCTGTGGCTGGAGTTGGAGCTGGGGCTGGGACTAAGGTTGGTATTATGGGTGTGTTTGGATACAGGCTTATAGGGTCTTATTTAGGCTTGGGCTTTTAAAATAAGCCAACTTATAAAATAAACCCCGTTTGTCACGCGGGCTTATGAAGTCATCAACCTCTATAAGCCCCAGCCCTATAAAAGGGGCTAAAAACTTTAACCCGGGGCTTATGAACCAAAAATTACTTATATACCCCTAAAAATATCTAACATATACCAAAACTTTATTTAATTATGTCTTTTTTAATAATTTTACAATAATAAGCTCTATATTTTCATCTTTTTTGTAATAATACATTATATTTTAAAAGATATTTAAGTAATTTGACTAGCTATAAACCTCTAGCTATAAGCCTCTGTAACTCTGTAAGCCTTTTTTATGAGCTTGAACTTATAAAAACTTGTGACTTTTATGTGTGAAGTTAACTAACTTATTTTAAAGGCTCAAGCATTAATAAGCCCTCATAAACAATGTGCCAAACATTGGCTATACCTAAGTTTGGGAGAGTTTAATAAATTTATGAGGTTTGATACATTAGCCCAATGGTTAGTGATGGGATCTGCTTTAGATAACAAAAGGTACACATCTATTTGTGAAGTACATAATTTGATAGTATTTGCTTTTGTGTTTTCGTTGGCGAAAATTTTCGCAGTAACCATTTGGAAACCGTGTAATCTAGGAATGACCCTGACAATTTTTTTTTCAATATAGCCTTTTAAATCGCGTGCCCCCCTCGTTATTCACGTTTGCA
>BQNB010031866.1:0-22542 GCA_026074375.1 Tanacetum coccineum | reverse complement strand
AAAAAAGTCGATCGCATGCCCCCCAAGTGATTTACATGCTATTAATTTTGTTTTTTTTTTCAAGTCTGGTAAAAAAAAAAGTGGATCGCGTGCCCCCCCAAGCGATTTACATGTTATTAATTTTTATTTTTATTTTCAATTCTGGTGAGGTATAAATTTAGGGTTTATGGTATACCATGTTTTGTTTATTGAAATTCAAGATCTCAGGCATTTTTGCGTACGTGTTTGGATACTCAAATGTTTTATTTAAAATTGTTTATTTGGTTATCTGTGTAGTCTTTGATGAACTCTACTTAATGAATCAAAATTTACTAAAATTAGTTTTAATATGCATAAGATACGATGGTGAAAAGTGTGTCAGTTGGTCATTTTTTTTAAAAAAATTAAAAAAAATTTAAACCTATATTTTTGCAATTATAAAAGTTGTAATTGAAAGCATAAAAGTTAACGGTAGTCATTAAAAAGCATTACAACATGAGAATCACTAGATCTCTAGTAGAATACATGGTCAACCTTAGTTAGACGATATGAAAACATAAAAACAACACACAACGACATACATGGTTAGCAAACTGGTGTTAAGCAATAATGCTTTTACATGTCTTTGTAGTTCGCCATCAATTGACGTTTTTCGTTTTTTTCTTCCATGCTCCTTAGCACTCATCTGACGCTTTTATCAAGTATAGCATATTTTTCATTTCCGTCCCAGTCATGCATCTATGGCGTTTCTTGCATAGTCGACAAGTGGGTGATCTGCAAAACCATCTAAATGTTAATTTCAACCCTACGATCCGTAAACCTATCAGCAAAGCGATGCATCAAGACTAAAATTTGTTCCTCCAAAATAGCTTCTTCATCAATTGCTTCTTGTAGTTTTATAAGGACAGTTAACTTAACGTTTTCTGGATTACTAGCCATGGTAGAAAATGAAAAGATAAAATTAATAAGTTGTGTGAAGGATAAAAATGTTTGTGAGTAAGAGTGCTTAAAATATGTGTCTATTTATAGTCAATTACTTGACAGATACTTTAGTAAATCGCGTGTAATTTGAAGTGATAGACAACATTGTCATTGAGTTGTCTTATATGTTACAGTTAAAAAATTTGTGTTGTCAAATCATGTTGTAAATCACGTGAAATGTGCAGTGATAGACAACATGTTGATTGAGTACTTTTTTTGATGCATTATGAATAAAAAGTAATTGATTCATATAATATATTGAAAAAACTTATACATAGCAATTAAATCACATACAATCTATTTGATTGGCAACTTTATTTAACACAACTGGAAACAAAACAACAACAAACAACAGAAACACACATGGTTGGCCTTGTGGTATTTAGCAACAAAATTTTATAATCTATATTGTCATGTAATTGTTAACGAAGTTTTGCTTTGCAGAAAATGCTCCTCCAACAATTGTTGTTCTTGTTCGTGAGAATAATGTTTGTGTACGGATATCCCGTTCAAAGGTCATTATAAAAGCATGTAATACCGTAGGTATTACGGCTTGTAGTAGCCATAGTTGCAACCTAGTTATTATGACCTAACGAATGCATTTCCTCTGTATAACGGTTTAAGTTGCACAACAATTGATGTGCTAGTGTTTCCTCAGCTCGAATCTCCCTTTGTAGTTTTAAAACAATTGATTGACGTGTCTCATTTTCTCCATAAGCCATGTAGTATGTTAGTGGAGAGAAGAAGTGTGTGTATGAGAGACAAGTTTCTATTGTAAATGATAGCATAATTGATATAGGAGAAATAGAATGGGAATTATGTGTGTAGGATGACTGAAATAGTCAAAAAGCACAGCACAAGTGTAAAACAAACATATCTTTGGCAGTTTCTGTCTGTTTTTAGTCATTTGAGTCCGTTTTCAATGGACAAGGTATGTATAATTAAGCACATACCAAGGAACAAAAAGTGTACATTGAAAAGACATTGTTAATACATATTGAGTTACATGAATATTATTACAAATGATTCTTCAAATGTTGTTGTTGAACTTGTTTTTATTTTTCCGTTTCTGCATTTGATGTAGATAGCTTAGTGATTTATCTTGTTGTTTTTTTTGTTCTTCTGAAATGATACCTCCGAATGATTCTTCCTTTGATCTATTGTTGTGAATCAACATAGAGCTTAGATCTATATTCGGACATGATACCTTGGTTTCCTCGTATTCAAAGTGTTCTTGTTCCGCCCATTCAACCATTTGGTCGGAAGTGTAATCATTTTGTGTTTCCTGCCTTATAATGCCTTCATTTTCACTTGAATAGTCAGTTATGACATGGTTCATCATTTCTGCCAAGCTAGCATTTGGGAAAATGTATTTGTGTATAACAAAATTGACACCAATATGGTCAATGTAGATTTCCAATTTGTACTGCGCTGAACATATATCAAACATGACATGCATATCATAGTTGTTTCTAAGCTTAACAGTTACTGAAAATCCATTGTGTGGTATTTTATAATAAAGAGCATGAATGTTTGTACCTGCAATATTTAACAAATATTGTTTCAGTTCTGCTAGTTTCATTCTTGGAATGTTGATGTTGAATGTTCCACCGTTGACGTACATCGTGTTATTCATTTCATCGAGCACCAACTGACCACTATTATGAACCACAAAATTGAAAAAGGTTTGCGTGTAGGGTGTATGAGGTTTTGTTTTGTTAATAAAACCTAGTTCACCCCATAAGCCATAGTAATCGAACTTTTTATTCTTTCTTTTCTGCATTTGATGTAGATATTTTAGTGATTCTTCTAGTTTTATTTTAGTTTCTACAGAAATGACACCTGTTAATGATTGTTCGAAAGAACCATCATTTGGAATCAACATCGTGCTTAAATCTATGGGAATATGAGCAATAAAAATCTGTAGATTCCCAGCAACTTTTGCAATGTCATACATAATATTAGTATGATAATCATTCTTAATTTATTTCATACCTGATAATGCGTAGTTTGGTGGCAACATGTAGTAAAGAGTATTGAATTGTCTTGGTATTTTCCATTTTAGATAGCTAACCATATCTTCAAAACCCATTTGTGGAACGTAAATATTCAGTAATGAACCATGTTGGTAGGTTAAGGGTTAAGTTTAAATTCTCCGTTATGGTTTACATGGAACTCGAAAGTAGTATTTGATGAAGTCGACATCTTTGGAATGTAAGAAATGTTAATTGAAATGAATTTGTTGAAAATATGGAGTTGTATACTGGTATATATATATATATATAATAATTACGAATGGTAAAGTTGTACCCACCATATTGCTTTTTCAATATATCAATTATTTTATTGTTACACACTAGAACAAGGACATTACATGCTACAAACAATTATTAAAAATTGTTTCTTAGTAACTAGTCAAATAACTTTTTTGCACAAGAGGGTTTTCCTTGATTCTCCCTTTTGTTTGTCTCAGCACGGAACAACTCTGCAACGACGAGTGAGGATAACTCCACCCGAGACACATACACATGTAGGCGGTTATGATGAGCATACATGAGTATCGTGTCCCGCTCTTGTATAGCATCTTCAAATGGTACAAGACATGAATCATGACTACAATTAGGTTTCTTTATATAAAAAAATGTTGGGGCATTTTTATCGTAACCCACATAGTTGGTTAAAATTAATTTAACTTGATTTGCTGAGAAGGTGTCGATATCTACCGGATCTATGGTAGCAATCATCTCATCAACAAATTCTCTATTAGGTGGACTAGTGAACCTTCCATAATGGTATAGTAGGACCTTAAATGTCATTGTTTGAAAATAAATTGAATTAATGAATTAGTTTAATGTTGTTGTTGTTGTTGTTGAAGTTGAACCACAATGTATGTAGTTTATATAGTGTTAACTGTTTTTCAATCATGACAATAAATGACGTTTAATGCTAAGTGATGCATCTTGTGTCAGTGACTTGTCAAGTCAAGTATATATTTCTAGTGTTTGTGTTGTCCAATATAACATTGGTTTGTCATATATATATGATAAATCGCGTACAATGCTACGTGATCCACTTAGTGCCAGGGACTTGTCAAGTCAATGTTTCCATTATCCAACTTTTCATTGATTTGGCAAATTCATGCCATAAATTATCTACAATAATAATTTGTATACTGGTGTCTGTGACATGTCTAGTCATTGGTTTGTCATAAACATGTTTGTAGTTACTGTTCAATTTGTATAGATTGTCGTAGATATTATTGTTATTACCCCTTTAATTGTGTTGTTTACAATATTTATAGATACAATGTTTAATTAGTAATACAGTGTTTATTGTATGTACATAAATAGTTTAATTGAAATTCAAATATATTACATCATTAAAATCACACATTTAAAATTTATAACAAACCAACAAAAAGCATAATAACATACAATTTTCTAGAACTCAAACGAGTTAAACCAACTATTTGAACCATTCGTGTTTATATCATCTAGATGTTGTGCATCATACTGCTTAGAGTTGTATTGTTCATACATTTGAGATGATTCTGTGTGATGTCCATTGTATGGTTGAGTGGTGTTTGCGAAATGTTAGTCGTAGGGTTGCGATGGGTATGGTGTTTTACAGTAAGGTTGTGATGGGTATGTGGTGTGATCGTATTGTTGTGATGTATAATGGTTAATATTATGGAAAGTGTTGTAATACTGTTGAGTTGGGTTGTTGAAAGATGGTTGGTTATTTTGTGTAAATTGTTGATCATTGTGTATACGTATCTTGACAGGCAGTTAAACGACAAAGGGTTGACCGCATTGATCACGTCTGTGTTATGTTTGTGTGCATCTGGTACAATGTATAATTCTTGGCTCCTCTCCTTGAGATTTTATACGGTTTGTATTTTTAAGACGTCCAGGTTGTGGGTTGTCCATGCGATGAGGAATAGCTTTTTGAATATTCTCTGGAAATTCCCATTGTTGCATATTTCCAAAGGAATGAATTGACTCAGAATAAGTGCCTTGATATTTTGGTTTTTTAAACTAATCTGCTGCATAATGAACATAATCCGTCAAACCCAAAAACCGTGTTATAGCTATTACGTGACCACACGGAAGCCCTGAAAGTTGCCATTTATGACATCCACAAATGCCTGTTTATAAGTTGACTTCCCAAATGTTCTGACCGTCAGAAACTTCGTATTGATATGCGTTAACACCTTTAACAACCCATGTCGCACTTTTCATCCCTTTTTTGCCACTTTGTTTGCACTTTTCATGAATATAGTAGATAAACCAGAATGAATATAGAAGTTGTTATCAACGAAAAAATAGTTGTATATTATGTTTTCAAAGAATAATACCTGCCAGTTGTCGACGTTTATAGTACCATTCTTGCACCATCGCACGGTACGTCTTCGCTAACTTTAACACAGGCTCTTTTCTATATATTACACTACAGCATTACAACTGCAACACTATTTGATGTCATAATAAATGTAACGAACTAGAGGGCAATGCGCACGAGAGCCCATCTTTGAGGACCATTCTACAAGCTTTTCATGGTGCATCAGGCTGAACAATTTGTAGTGTGTTCATGTTCGTTGCATAGTCTTCTCGTGTATATGCCTTGCATATTTTCCAGAATAAACCTTTTCTTTTTTTGTTTTTCAATCCTAGGTTCATCATAAGATGACGACAACATACAACATGAAAGGCTAAAGGGAATTCTTTTTCTACTGCCAAAGCTATAGCAGCATGCCTATCAGATATGAATAGCAAATTGGGATTATCACCAATGCATTCTTTGAGTACGGACATCCACCATGACCAACATGGACCTGTTTCCCCTTTGCATATACCAAATGCAATTGGCACAATCTGATTGTTTCCATCCATGGCCACAGCTACCAGATTTGTTCCCTTGTATAGACCCTTTAAATGCGCAGCATCGATCATAAGCACCGGGCGTAGATAATTGAGGAACGTACGAATCTGTAATAAAAGATTATAAACATACTTTTATGATGTAATAGAATTATATTATTTAGATTTTGTGAGCAACACTTACCGAAGCACCAATGGCAATGAATAACATCTCGAAAACTCCGTTATCGTCTGTTTTGATACGTGTTACTGTCCCTTGATTTTTTTTCTAGGTTATAACAATAATACGGGAGCATTTCAAATGCTTCGTATGGTGAACCCCTCACATGTTGTATACCATAGTGCTTCCCTTTCATTGCTTGTTGGTAAGAAATATGTATTTTATATTCTGATAGAATACCTAGTTGTATATCTTTCCCTCTTAAAACTCATGACCTATCTTGTAATTTTGGAGTAAGAAGGTGACCAATGACTTTTTTGTTTGCATTTCGATGGTTAGGATATGTTTGAGTCTTGGAACAAGTGTGAACATCATTAAGATATGTAATGTAATATTTCTTTGTATTATCCCACAGGGTCGCCCGAAGATACCAATCACATTCAGTAAAATGATAGCATTTTAAGTAACATCTTTCCGGGTCTGATCTGTCTGTTAAAAATTGGAAACCTTCGCTTAAAGCTTTCAACCTAACAGCCAAGATCAAAGATTCTTTGTTGTCAAAAATCTTACCCTTTTCAACTTCTGATTGTTGACTATACTGCTTTGAAATATTAGGTTTTGCCTTGTAAACTGGTGTCTCCGGAATGTCAGGCTCAAATGACATGAACTTTTGCCATTTATGGATTTTGTTTTGGGGGTTTTCATTAACCACATCATCTGTGTTATATTCGTTTGATCTGAAGTCAAATGAGGATTCAGGATTTGAAAAATGTGGCTCATTTTGCAAGTGTAGGGAGTCGTTGATATGAAAATCATTTTGGCCTAAATCAAAAGATATACCATTGTTTAAAAAAGACGTATTGTTATAACTATTATTCAAATGAGACGATGGTATTTCTTGATTAGATGGGCCTTCGTTTTCTAAAGTTGTTGATTCAAAAAAATTAAAGAACATATTTTTTTGATTGTTTTTCTGTTCAGAAACAAACAAATGTGCAAATTCATCATTGGAGTTACAAGCACACCCAACAAAAAATTGTACCTCAGCGTCGTCTGTGATATCAACAGCAAAGTCAAATGACGAGAGCTTAAACGATAAGTTTATCACAGCATTTGCTTCCAACTTGAATTTCTGCATCACCATTTCATGTAACATTGAGTATGTCAAATCTTCTGACAGTATGGAACCTCGTTGGGTTTCATTAAAATGAATTAAGCACTTGAAGTTTTTTATATTTGACGCCATTTTTCTTAAGGTTGAGTTTAGGATGTTATGAATACATATTCGTTTCAAGAATTATATATCAACCTTAAAAAATGTAGATCGCGCAAAGTTAAGCGTGATATACTCAATGTCAGAGAGTTGTCCTATCAACGCTTTTAAATAAAAGTTAAAAAATATAGATCGCGCAAAGTTAAGCGTGATATACTTAATGTCAGAGAGTTGTCCTATCAACGCTTTTAAATAAAAGTTAAAAAATGTAGATCGCGCAAAGTTAAGCGTGATATACTTAATGTCAGAGAGTTGTCCTATCAACGCTTTTAAATAAAAGTTAAAAAATGTAGATCGCGCAAAGTTAAGCGTGATATACTTAATGTCAGAGAGTTGTCCTATCAACGCTTTTAAATAAAAGTTAAAAAATGTAGATCGCTCAAAGTTAAGCGTGATCTACTCAATGTCAGAGAGTTGTCCTATCAATGCTTATAAATATTATATGTAATGCTGTATTTATACCCAGTAAAATTAATCTTAGAGCCATAACTAGTAAAATTTCTAAACAATGTCTGACAATATACCATTTGATATTCAATTGGCTATCATGAATAGACTTCCAATGAAATCTTTACTCCAATTGCGTTCAGTTTCAAAGTTGTGGAAGTATTCCATAGACTGTTCCGACTTTGTTCGTGAATACGGTTTTCGTGAGAGCAATAATTGTTGTTTATATTTAACCTTTAAGCAAAATTATGAAGATTTTATATGCTCTGTAGATGAAAATTTAGCACTCTCACCTGTCGTTTCCAATTTAAAATTTTTAAATCTTACACCATTTGCTACATGTGAAGGTGTATGGTGTTTTTCATATGGGGAAAACTCAATGCTTTTAATTTGGAACCCATCACTTAAAAAATCGGTCCGTATTTTAGTCCCAAATTACTTGTTAGAAGCTGACTCACCTAAAATGTTATTTGGTTTTGGTGTCCATCCTGTCACGCTAGACCCAACACTTTTGAAGATAAATTATCCCTATTATGGTCAAGGTCCATGGTATGTGTCAGTGTTTACATTAAGTTCTAGAACTTGGTATAAACTTGAGAGTTACTGTTTGCCACGTGAATCTATAAGAATTAAACGGACAGGTCAAGCCGTTGTTGGTGGAAAAATATTTTGGGTTGGTTCAGAGAAGTTTTATGGTGATGATGGTATTTCATACAAACTTTACATGTTAGTTTCATTTGATTTGATTACTCACCAATTTCAGGTAATAGACATGCCTGAAGAGATGCTAGTCGGCCAATATTTACCACCTTACTATATTTCCCAGCTTGGAGACTGTATTATAATATCTGGTAGTTTTAAGTTTGTTGACTTTAGTATTATATATGCATGGGAGCTACAAGTTGATGATGGTGAAGTTTCATGGTACAGACAACTATTCACCCTTTCATACCCAATTGAGCATGATCTTAAATTAATTGGATTTACTAAAGATAAGCAACCAATAGTTGAAGCTTCATTTGTCCAACAACTGCACCAGTCGCTACAAGTGTTCAATCCAACCTTTCAAATTTTTCAAAACCTTGTTGTCGAATCTAACCATGGATCAATCTTCATTGGCCCCTACAAGGAATCACTAATTCTTCTTACTGTTTAATAACTAGCGTAGGTTGTTTTATCTATTTAATTTTTAAATTAACATGCATTGTCTAAGTGTTTTGTTTGTAATGTATTTATGACACCTACCCCTCTTATTAAATAACAACCAATTGGTTCTGCCTATAAAAGCATCTATTATCGTCAATAACATGTTAACTTATCAAACACACACACACACACTCTTAATATGAAGATGGTGTCGTATGAAGAGTTTGCATGTAAATGTGGAGCCGGAAATGTTGTTCTACGAGAATCGTATCAATCCAAAACCCGTGGCAAACTATACTATGCATGTCCAAACTCCAATGTAAATAATCAATATTTTTTTGTCTATTATACGAAATTATATGGTTACTTGTTAATAATTGAATTTTGTAATAATGAACAGCCACGCCAAAATTTCTATGGATGTAAATTTTTCTTATGGAAAGAAGAACGAGTTGGTCTGCTAATCAATTCTCTTGGAGGTTCATCTACAACAACTTTTTCTCAAGCAACTTCATCGAGTCCAAGTTTGTCTCCAACACCATCCACAACTCCAATCTATTATGGGGGATCTTCAACCAATACAGAGTGCTCAAACTGCAAGCACCTGCTTGGAAGGATAAAGGTACTACAGGCGACATTGGAAATGTATAGGCATCCGGAACAACACACACTTAATTCAGCCGCACTACTTCACGATCTTAACAATGACATGGAAAAACTTGGTTTGGAATAGTGTGTAACTTGGAAGTTAATTTGTATGATATTGTATCGTTTCTCTGTTATGAAAGTGACTAATGTATGAACTTGTCAGGCTATAATAAATTGAAAGTGTTTCCGTAAAAGATTACAATTTAAAGAATAATAATACTTGTCTTGGCCAAAACGGGTACAATAAATGTAACCACTTGTATACACACTTTTGCTTTCTATATTGTTCCTCTATATATATCCGACTTTGTTACTCAATTCACACAATTATATTTTCATTGAGTTGTCTTATTTGTTACAGAAAAAAAACATTTGTGTTGTCCAACTCTTTTAATTTTTCTAAAATTTTCCCTTATAAATAGCCCTCACCATTTCCTTAATTTGTCACACAACTTCTTATTCCAACTCTCTCAAATGGATTCCAATTTCAATAACTACAATAAAAAACATATGAATTACATTGCAAATGACAAACTACTCTAAATCATACGAATTACATTGCACATTGCAAATGACAAACTACTCCAAATCAAGTTTTTCCATTTCATTATGAACTTCGTGAAATAGTGTAACCGAATTAACTGTGTGTTGTTCCGGATGCATATGCATTTCCATTGTTGCCTTGAGTACACTTATCTTTCCACGCAAGTGCTTGCAGTTTGAGCACTATGCATTTCTTGATGATCCTTGAGAATAGTTTCGAGGTGTTAAAGGTCCTGAAGAATAGCTTGGAGGTGTTGAAGGTCCTGAATAATAGCTTGGGGTGTTGAAGGTCCTGCAGATGGAGCTCCAGGAGAACTCATCAATTGACGAAGTCGGGTCTCTTTCCAAAAAAAATCCACATCCAAAATGTTTCGGAGGCTGTTAAATAGTAAAGAAATCAATTCTTTTAACAACTAACCAGAATATTAATATATTCTGCAAATAAAAAACATGTGATTGTTCACCTTTGATTTTGGACATGCATAGTATAGTTTACCGTAACTCTCAGGTTTATACGACTGTCGGAGAACTACATCTCCTTCTGCACAACTACACGCAAAAGCTTCATGTGGCACCATATTCACCATCTTTTTGTGGTTCTGATGGTAAGAGTGTGTGATATGTTTGTGGTTGTCATAGTATCTGCTTTTATAGTATCTTTTTGTGGTTGTGATGGTAAGAGTGTGTGATAAATTTGACACAATACATAAAAGTGATACAGTCAACTCAAATAGTATATTTTGTCAGTGAATTGACAACTCATGTAGATCGCGCAAAGTTAAGAGTGATCTACTCAATGTCAGAGATTTGTCCTATCAATGCTTTAAAATAAAAGTTATAATTACGAGTGATCCAGTCATTGTAATTGGAATGTTTTTATCAATGTCTAGTTATTATGTTTGGTCTATGACTTGTCAAATCATGTAACAGAATTTTCAAATCATATGCATACGTTATATATAACATGTCGGTACATTCATAATACAAGATTACCCAAAAAAACATATCAATGAACGAATATTCAAAGAAATTCAAAGTAATATACAATATTATTTCACTCAAAAGGTTAGGATTTCAACATACAACACATACAAAATTCAAAACTAACCATAACCACAATCTCTAGTATCCTCACACCTACACCTATAAAAACGTGTACACATTTCGTTTCTAAAATTCTCAAAAAACTGTCCAGTATTACCTTGCACTAATGGCTTTGTTTGTGAACACAAACTATAGATTAACCAACATGTGATGACTCCACAATCTGACAAGTTGGTTTGTTGAGGGACATATATATCCAAACCTTGATTGTATGAATACTCAAAATTATGCGATCGTCTTGTTTCATTTAAACAACCACGATCTTCCAAAATGTGATTAAGCACGGGGGTCCAGCAATTAATTAGTTGCGATATCACATCCTTGTTTTTCTCACTAGCCAGGGAGTCAAAAACGTAAAAATGAGAATTAGCTAAATCTATAACACTCGTGGCCCAATGATTTCCAGCAACATGTATTGGCAAAAACACCTACAAAGATAAAAACAACTAATTAAATACAATTCATGCATAAGTTGTATTAAAAGTTTTATAACGAATAACTAAAAAGATAAGTACCCAATCAACATCATTCCAAGATGGATACGGACGCGTGGAACCATCCAATGTTCCAATGACGTGAGGGTCATTCAGAATGATAAATTGGTTGTTCTCTGGATGTACACTTATTGTACTAGTATAGGCCACTGTCCAGTTGGCATTTAAAGGCCTCCTCCTAATCAGAAACTCCATCCACGAGTTCATGTGCTGATTCAAAACATTGTAACAAAATAAATAGATGTTTTTGGCTAAAGGGATTTAAAAAAGTTACTCATTTCGCTTTATTAAACTTGTATAAATAAACTTACCTCTCCACCCAACCAACCATTTGGGGTGCCATATGAAAGACTTTGCATGTCAGGCCTACACAAATGAGGGGCCAATTCTTGCCAAAAAGTAACTGGTACTATATAACCTCTCATATAACAATCCAAGTAAATCTGATAGGGGTTATTTAGAAAGTGCAATACGTTTTCATAATTTCCTCTCCGCACCTAATCAACCAAGTTAATAACCAATATTAGTACACATACTTACATTATTTTATTTGTTCATTTATATACAAGATTAGCAATTACCTTTGCAGGGTCCACGTTCTCATAGAATAAGATATTACCAGTAAATTAGGAACCCAAAAACGTAACGTTATTCTCTTCTTCATTGTAACCCTCAAAAACACCCCCAAGATTCAAAGGCGATAAATTAGCCGTCTTCCCTTTATTTTTACTTTTGGAAACACGCTGCTTTGGTACCATTGTAGTAGGAGCTTGTACCGTGAATGGAGTTACTAGATACTTGCTAGGAAGTTGTTGCCTTTTCCCTCTATTCGGAATATTCTAAAAAACAACAATTAATAAGAATTTATTAATTCATGATGGGAATTACTATATAATTATATTCGTATATAAAAATAGGATTACCTGGTCAACTATGCCATCAACATCATGTTGCGTGTCAATAGTGGTTTACATATCTGGCGTACCCATATGAGATGGCACTTGACCAAACGAATAATAAGAACCAGGATGCGACGAGGGTTGCCAATAGTGACTGGCCGACTGCTCCGGCATCTGTCTTTGCCAATCAGATGAACCAGGTTGGGACCGCATCAGGGTTTGGAATTTTGGTGGCTTACCCATATTCATGAATGAAGACGGACCACCCTGTGAACACCCATAAATACAAAAATTATATTCTTTAATTACAATACCTTATATTAAATGTACAAAAATTATACCTGCATGCTTCGGAATTCACAAAAATCGCTTAACCCATAATGTTGTCCAACAATAATCGGTATTGTATTCTCTTGTCGCACCGGCCGAGCATTCATCTCTTCCCTAATTTTTTTCATTTCTTCCTTAATATCATCAACATCTTTTTTATTTCTTTCAAGTTCGTTTTTTTGTTCAACAAACTGTCGGTAAATATTGGATGGAATTTCATGCATATTTTGACGGCTTAAATCAAAAGGTACTCGTTCAACTTGATCAATAAAGCCGTCGAAGTATGCCTTACTAGAAATCCACCAGTCCGATCGAGCCTCATTATCGTTTGGTGTCAATCTCGCAGCAGGTATATTTCCCTTTAAAAAAATACATTAATTATTAAATAAATAACCTAAACAACTTAATAAACTATTAACTTAAATAAAACCCACTTCAAAAAAAGGAATAGCCATCTCTGCCAAAAACCTTCCCTTTTTCTTACTCCAAGCAGCAACTCTAGGGTACCGATTGAAACGATTAAAATACCGGATCGCAGTAACTCGAAAAGACTCCAAAATCCAAGTTTAAAAAAACACATTGTTTTAATTATTTTACATTATACATATAACTTAAAAGCTAAATTAAATATTATAAACTTATTTTTTACATACCTTGAATGCCCAAGTATATCCCATTAGTGAATACCTTGTATGATCATTTTCATTTGATTGCCCAAGTTATCGATGAATACTTTTTGAATCTTCTTCATTTGTAGGCTCATCGACATACAAGGATGAGGACATACGTTTGTGTTTTGCATTTCTAAGTTGGGGAGGTACAATGTTGGCACACACATATGACCTCCATAAGGATATTTGTCCAAGCTATTCTATCATTACATATATCTTAACATCCAGTCAGGCCAGACAAGTTTACTCTTCCTCACCTATATAACAAAGTGAGATAGAGATAATAGTGCCTAGACAACAAAAGGCCAACAGCATCGTCGTCGTTATAATGAGCAAATGTCTGGTCAAGATCAAATTTGCGATGTCGCTAGTCCTGTAATAGGTTGCCCATCTAATATGACGGAAAACCCACCCGTCGCCTAAAAGAATACGCTCTGAGGTCGTAATACTCGGACCCAATTCTGAGACCCCACACCTTTACCCAGTTTATAGGCAGAATTCCTGTCTCTCAAATGGTTATACTCAAATCTTTATTTTATCGGTAATACAAAAGGAACATTTTCATCATTTATCATTTTCATCTAGAATTTGACCGCCGATAAACATAAAATGTATAATATACAATTCTCTAATAAAAAGTCAGTTTGAGGGATTCTAATTACCAACCAAAACAGATTGTCTAAAACAGTGTTCCTGATCAGTTGCCAACTAATTTATTTTTTTAATAGTTTTAAGAACTTAATTACCTTCTACATGTAACACGAACATGGGTTCACGTCAACCAACAAAAACAGTAAAAATAACCTATATTAAACACAAAAAAACAACAATAACACAATAATTCCAAAATTAAACAAAAAAAAAAAAAAAACTCAAACCTTTCTAAAACCAAACTGAAAAAAAACCACTCCACTAAAACACCACCAACAACAAACAATCCATACCTTCAATGTCATGTACCCAACCCCATGATCCACCACCATACAACCCACACATCTCACCCCCATCCCCCAACCCTCCCCCCCCTCCCCAACACAAATAAAAAATCCAACAAACTCTACCCGCCAACACACACAAAACCCACTTTACAACCCAAACACTATCCCCCAACAATCTATCACACACCATTCCACCACAATATCTACACAAAATCCCCAACCCTTCCCACCAACCATCCAAATCCACATCATTCACTCAAACCACCCCCCCCATCCCCCCTAGTACCACTCACCCATCTTCAAACCAACCCCCCCCAAACTTTCTAACAAAACCAAACCCCCTAAAAACCAAACCCCCCCAATCCCCCCCACCCCCCATAATCCATACCCCCACCCCTTCTCAACGTCACCCCACCCAACTTTCATAAAAAAACCAAACCCCTAAAACCCCCCCCCCCCCACCCCCCACCCCCCCATACCACTACCCCCCTCATCACCAAAAAAAACCCCCAAAAACCCCTCTCCATCCCTCATCCTAACATCCCATCCCTAAAAACATAAATAACTCACTCACCCCTTACAACAACCCCCCCCCCATACTTTATCTAACTCACAAAACCCACCCCACCATCCTATAGAAACACACATAACCCAAATCTAGATAACATACTCTACTCTCTCTACATATACTAAAAATACAAGATACAAAAACCAACTACCAACCCCTTATACTCTCACTACACCTGTGTTGAGATAGACAAGTCTATCACCCCACCCAAACTAGACACTATCAAACCACCCTACTTCGCTAATATACAAACATAACTGCACTCTCTAAACTATGTCTCTCCACACTCCTGCCCCTATACTCACATGTGCTACTTAAACCATGTAAACTCTGCCAATCACCACACCAAATACCCCACAACACTACCCCACCCACCCCCCCTATCAAGATATCTCCCCCAATACCCAACCCCGTTAATATGTGTGTCTCTAACCTATCCACTGACCCAGAATCTCACAACAACCTCTACTCAACCTCCAATACATCTACTACCCATAGTTGTTTACAGATATACAGATACCTACCAAGAGAACACCAGTATTGTGTGTATTATACGACACATTACCATGTATCACACTACATCATAATACCTAGTTCATAGATATATCATCTCTGTTAATAATCTTAACATACAAAACCCAGAATCGTAGTGTAAATCTTTATATCCCACACTCACTCTACCCAACATCACTCTCTTGCTCACCACTAGAAATTAAACCACTCTCACTCACTACACCATAACCACCTATCCTCTGCTACGCTCATGCATCTATCATCACTACATATATCCTCACCCTCAAGACCATCACGATACGAATACTTCACACACTCGGCACTCTACGCACCATCTGTCGTCGAGAGACCCCCCTCTCCCCTATATATCTCCTCATCTCACCACTAAATATATACTATCAATATTTACTCCTACACTATCATGCATATGTTCCTATACTCAGTACAATACACTGTATCTATATCCATCTACAACACTCCAGTGATATATATAGAGAGACACATCTCGCGACTCCCTCGCTCATCTCTCTAGTACACCTCACTTATATCTCACACTCTCTACACTTATAGAGACTCCACACCAACCCACACAATATTCACAGACACTGTAACACTCCTACCCATCATAGATATACTAAGACAAAAATAAATAAACTGTGTGTGTGTAGATATACTCTCTACATAGCTAACTCCACTCAGCTCACCCACCATAAGACTATCTCACTATATATATACTACATTACAACATAGTAATTGAGAGTAGAAAGATACTTCCCTTCAGCTATATATATAATATCACCCCAATAGCTCTACCATTACTCACTCATCTCACTCACTATCCTGAGCACAACACTCCTTCGACTCGCATACATATACTCTATATATATCAATGGTAAATAATGACAAATTGTTACAATATTGTCACCATATGTGTCACCTGCACAAGACTGGTGTATCCGCATATAGAGATATTCACCTAAACCCCATCAACCACACTTTCCTCCTCACCCTCCCCTAATCTTATTCCTATAATAACCACACTCATCAAACACACCATTATCTATTCCCATCATAACCAACAACCATATTCCCAACAACTAACACACATAACTTATCACCCAAATAAAAAATCTTACCCCACATTTCACAACCAAATCACATATCACACTTAATACCCTACCACTTGATAGAGAGATACTCCTCAGTAGCTCTTCACTCTCTCGTAACACCTCACTCATAGATCACTCCACTCACTCTCTCTCTCACTCTCTCTCCTGAGTAGAGATATGTATCATCTTACTATATCTCGTAGAACAACTCTAGCTTCTCAGGCAACACTCCACAAAGCTGTAGAGATACCACAACTACTCCCACACACTAAATACTCTCACTCTCAGTGATATAATTAAGTAAAATACTACCACCTTAATACAGCTCTAGTGAATCCGTATTCTCCAAATCCGCGCTTTTACATATTCTCTCCATCTCGACCCCCTCTCTATCTATAATACCCCTATATAGATAGAGATCACAATGCAACTCTCTCTCATACCAGATCTCTACGAATCTTCCATACTCTCTCTCTTAAAACCAACCCCCCTAAAACAAACCTTAACAAACCAAAAACTATGTAATCTCCAACCTCATCTACTCAGCTTATACTAGAGAAGTTTATCCTTATCACCTGGATCACACTCCTTCTCACCCCAATACATCTCCACCCTGTAATGAGATATATAAACTGATATGTCATCTCTCTCTCTTGATATAGAAATTATCTCACTATATTCAATTTGATAACTAACACAATATACCATAAATATATATATAATATGGTGTAAACCATATAACAAATATAACTCCCTCAACACTGTCAAATACTCTCTACACACTATATATAAATACTCATGTAACACACCTCTCCCGCTCCCCTACTCACACCCACTCCACTACACAACACACACCCCCATACACTCACAGACTGAAATTCTCACACATCACTCATCTCAACACCCTATAGCCATCACCAGACCCAACATAATCTTGTACACTATCTCAAATACACACACACACACACTATATATAGAGATCCACCACAGGATCTTCGCTATCGCTCGCTCGAGTCTAACACACAACACCAAATCACACACACACACACTCACTCTCTCTCTCAGAATAGAAGTGAAGTGTGAGTAAATCTTCCTCTAAACAATATCCATAATATATAGATATATATATATATAGACCTGCCAACAATATAGATCCCCACCACCACGTACTCTATCACACACACACTCACATCAAAGATCCACTACATCACTTCAATATATAGATAGTATAACCCCGATGACAACCCCTCCAACCCAAACTCTACCACTGATCTCAACCCCTCCCTACCCTCAATCTACACAAATATATATCTCACACACTAATGTCCTCACACACACTCCCACTCATATAGCTATAAACACTACCCAACTATCCCATATATACTCCAGTAGCGCTCAATAGAGAATAATAGATAGAGATATATAGAGAGTGTCCTCCTATATAGATAGAGACCGTTGTTAAGATATAGGAATATATATATATATAGATATAGAGAGATAGATAGATAGATGATAGAGGAGATATAGGACAGATCATGAACATAGCCCTGATAGTGCCTATCTAGTATATCTCTCTATTAATAAGTCTAATAGATAGATATATATTCTATATCATTGATGAATATGTCTTATAGATATAGGATATGTGAATGTCCTAGAGATCAATCACATCACTCTCAAAACACTAATTCTATATAATTCTCCAATTCTCCACCACTTCTCTTTCCCCATCTGTACCTAACTCACTAATTCAGAGACTAAGACCCTAAGATTCGTAGTCCCCTGTCACTACTCCTTTCATAAAAACCACCCCCCAAACCCACCTCTCTATAAACCTCTTATAACCCTCTACCCTATCACCTAAAACCCCACCCAACAACCACAACCCCCCCCCCTCCAAACAAAACAAATCCCCTAATTCCATCACACACTAACCTTTAAAACTTAAACACTCAAACATCTTCCACAACTGTACTATCCTCCCCTAAACAATTCCACACAACACTCAATATCACAATAAAATAATATATCATTCCCAATATAATCCAAGATTTATCAATATCTTCACCACAATCAAAACATTAACCCCATAAAAATTCTTTTCTCCAAATTATCTTCTACAATTTTTCTACAAATCTTTCAAAAAATAATCTCCAATTTAATACATTTAATCCTGTGTCTAGTATATAGTGTCTACACTCCGTGTCATATATACCTGTACTCATATTTACCACGAACAATACACAACTAAACTATGTGTGTTGTGTGTGTCTCTATATAACAAGAAGATATCACCAAACTCCCACCACTACTCCCCATATATGACTAGCTCTCACACACTCACTCACACACAGTCTACCATAGCTCTCGCGACGCTAACACACTACACAACTCACACACGCTCCATATAGATGTGTGTCCACGTGTGTTCCTATACGTCCCGACTCTCACACAGTACCAAGTTACTCATAACCATGACGAGCCAACCCACTCTGACTACCTATATATTATATCT
This sequence comes from Tanacetum coccineum, assembly GCA_026074375.1. Taxonomy (NCBI): domain Eukaryota; kingdom Viridiplantae; phylum Streptophyta; class Magnoliopsida; order Asterales; family Asteraceae; genus Tanacetum; species Tanacetum coccineum. The sequence goes on along the minus strand of BQNB010031866.1, from coordinate 3,344 downwards.
ACCACTCGCAAACTCTCACTCACACTCCTCATCACTCTCACACTCATCCACTCAATATCAAAAACCTATAAAATACACAACCAACATACATTCAACACCAACACCATCAACCCCTTAAAATGCTAGATATCTCGACTATCCTTACCCTTCATGATCATTGTATCCCCAATAGAGATCTTCACGACCAGATGATCTGCATAAGTGCCCCCAGATCGCTCACACTACGCACTTCGTGTGTCAATAATAATATATACTAACTCCTGAATAATATAGGATAGACCCCTTCAGACAGTAACTCACAATAGAGATTTACTAACTCTAAATGCACGTATCTCTCACACTGTCTCTCATACTCAGACTACCAACTACTCTATGTCTCTACTCCTAGAGATCCACCATCACACACTATATCCATCGCTATGACCTCTGTCATCTCACACATCAAGTACATATCACCTTTATACCTCACCCCCTCCCACCCCACCCGCGTGATAGAATCTGTACCCACAACATACACCATAACTAGACTCACACTCTCACTACTCTATCAACACATCATAATATGAGTGATCACAAAATCACATTCATCATCACATAATTATAACCAAGTGATAGATACCTCTCTCCTCGCTAGATAAAGATGCATTGTACTCATGTACATCACGAACCTCTATCCCACCCTAGATGATATAGATTAGAAGTATATACCATGTCCTACCCCCACACTCACACATATAACATAAGATAACCTATACAGAGTATCAAGATATTGATACACATCTCAGTACATCCATACACTCACACTCTTACACACTAGTCTCTACATAGAGATGATCGCACAGATAGAGATCCTATATCTACTCGCAACTACTAGTAGTGATAGTTATCCTCATAAACTATAGATAGATGATATTCAACGACTCATTCCAACAACCCTTCTCAATTCCAACCAACACCCATAAAATCCCTCACCTTCCACTTCTCTCGCGTCCTCCGTTACCAGAAGAATCATAGAGATAATGAATCTATAAAGAGATACAGATTTACTACTCGACATATCGCTCACATCATACCAATTCATCAGACTAGATGTACAGCGCACCAAAACATAACCCACATCACACTGTAATGTTACATTCATAGCCTGACATACTAGACCCATCAACCCCCACACCAACAGCTCTCTCGCATATCCATCTACTATACCCTCATCTCTGCACTCTCTCTAGCTCTATATCTAGTGACTAATCATCTGCTCTCCTCACGCTCCTCACTCACTCACTCCTGATCATGAGACATCTCAAGAGAGTATATTCCTCTAATAACACGCTCACACTAAGAGTGCATAGATGACCTTAATATATATAGTCTCGATATTAGTATTCGCTGTAGATAGATAGATCAAAATAATCATTGCTCATCGGTAATCTCCACGCTGCCCACATCTATAGAGCTATCTATATACTTCGATTTAACACCATACATAACATTTCATTACCCTTATTTGATCCCATTGATAGAGTAGAGACTCTCGGCGACGCTGTGTGATAGTATGACTACATGTGTGTGTAATGAATAACAATGACTCATTCGAAGTCACGATATCTCGAGCTCTAGATCGATATACTTCGCTACCACTATATACTCGCACTAGAGCTCATGATGCTTAGCTTTGCTCTCTGTGAGGTTGAGTGATTATATGTGTGTCCCCCCCCCCCGCTGTATATCACGATAGATATTCCTTTGTCAATATATGTTCTGTAATATTTTTCGATTTAACTGTATTAGCCTTTAAATAGATTATTACCTTTGCATTACTGCGGTGTGTGTAGTAAGAGAATGTTTTACTGTGTGTGCTGTACAACATAAACATATCAACTCATCTGTTTGAAACATCTATTGTAACGATATATATCGACTCATCCATTGAACATCTAATGTACAACGATAGCAGAGAATCATCGCGAAGAGGAAGATCAAGAAGGAAATAATTCACCGGAGATTGAGACACTTACTTATCATGTTCTAGCTACTTATGGGTGATTTCTAAGTACTTTTGCTACCTTTGATATGACTATCATCGTTATAATGATAACATATCGACTCATCCATTGGACATCTAACGTGCAACGATAACATATCGACTCATCCATTGAACATCTAATGTGTAACGATAACATATCGACTCATCCGTTGAACATCTAATGTACAACGATAACATATCGACTCATCCGTTAAACATCTAATGTACAACGATAACATATCGACTCATCCGTTGAACATCTAATGTACAACGATAGCAGAGAATCATCGCGAAAAGGAAGATCAAGAAGAAAATAATTCACCGGAGATTGAGACACTTACTTATCATGTTCTAGCTACTTATGGGTGATTTCTAAGTTGTTTTGCTACCTTTGATATGACTATCATTGTCATAATGATAACATATTGACTCATCCGTTGGACATCTAACGTGCAAGGATAACATATTGACTCATCCGTTAAACATCTAATGTGTAACGATAGCTGATTGTAGCAATCTATACACGTATTAATTAAATATAAAATAATAGAAAATTATCAAACTACCCTTGAGGACAAAGGTCGTAAGGAAAATTCCAAATATATATATTATACGTATATTTGACAGTGGATGTATGATACCGGGGTCGTTATTTACCCAATCGATTTATGAAATTGAAACAACGGTGTTGAATTAACTATGTTTTGAATGGAATCGAAGATTGATTTGATTATCTATTTCTATGAATTAAAAAACAATTAAATAAGAAAACCTATAACAAACTAAAGCACGAAAAGACATAATGGGTTACGAAAGAAAAAACGCGACAAATAAACAAGTATGACCAATTTAAAACCTACTAATGCAAATTTAACCTCTAAACCTAAATTAAGATAAAAGAAAATTTTAAGAGAAAGAAATTTTTTTATTATTATTTTTGAATTTTTATTGAATTAAAAGCTAATTTAATGATTAAAAATCATAGAAAATAACAAATTAATTCCTAAAAATTCTAAAAAATGATTTTAAACTTTAGAAAAATCTAAGAAATGATAAAAACTCATAAAACTATTTTTTTATAATAAAATCCTATTTTATAAAACTAAATTAAAAATATTAAAAATAAAATTAAAAATCTAAAAATGACAAAAATGATTTTAATGCATGTAAACTTTAAAGTAATTATTCTAAATCTAAAACTATTTTTTTTATTTTTAAAAATTATTTTTCTATTTTTTTATTGATTTTCGAAAATTTTAAACTAAGAAAAATGATAAAAATTAAACTATTAATGGGAAAAATCCAAAAAAATCACAAAAAG
>BQNB010031865.1:21567-53621 GCA_026074375.1 Tanacetum coccineum | reverse complement strand
ATATCATAGATCTACTAAATTGGATAGGAGATGTGATGATGGAGGAGCGGCGGTAGTGTGGATGAGCAGCCATGGTGTAAACGTTGATTGGGATAGGAGATTCATATAGAGATGAGATTCATTGTGTGGCCATTGATGGATGAGGTTTTTGTTTATGTGAGAAGTGTTAAAAAAAAATGAGAAGAAAAAGGGTATTATTGTAATGAATGGGTAATAGTGTATCCTAAATGGGGAGGTCCTTCCTTTTATCTCTGTTCCACGACAAATGAAACATTCAACTTTCCTGTTTCCAGCAAGTTTTGTTACCAACTAGGCTATTAAATTAAAAATCGGGTTATTAGACACAAATGTTACTAAAGTTTGCGTAAATGTTCAATAGCGTTACTCAAGTTTAAAACCTTACATTTAGGTTATTCATGTTTTGTTTACCGGTTACACAGGTTACCTCGTAAGTATTTACCTATTGATACCGGTTAAAATGATTTTTTTATAAAAAAAATTACATATAAAAAGACACTCATTGTCTTCTTCTAGATTTGACAGATCCCATAAACCATTTAATGGATCATCTCCAACTCAGCAATTAAATCTGTTCTTTTACCTAGTTTTTGGCCGTGCAAACTATGAAAAATTTATGCAGACCCGACACTTAAATCAGACACCAAGTTGCATAAAGATTTAGAAATTGTGTATGTTGGAGAAGCTTGTCTTTTATGGGAGATTCTTCATTTGCAATAGAAAAAAGCCAAAGAATTACAATTATATGATCCTCAAGGGTACCACTCATATAACCAGTTTGCCATCGAGTTTCAACAGTTTCATGTTCTACTCAGAAGATTCATTGAAGATGAACTGTTTCAAGGGCCTAGACTTCATAATTAGACCAAGCAACGATGCACACTTAAAGGCATGCATAACCAATTTAATCAAAACTCTTAATCAAGTCGATGATGATTTCATCATCATCATCAGAACAAAATCCAACCATCAATTAAACTTGAACATGCTTTTATCCAAAACCTTCAAATAATGCATGAACCCTAATCTTAAAATTGTGCGAATTAGGAATTTTTATCATGTGGTTATTACCTTAAATCAATAAACACTTAATATAAAGGTGCTAATCTTCAACTAGTTTAATGTGCTCAATCTATCTTGAATTAATCCTTGTTTACTTCACCCAACACCTTAACACTACATGTATTTGAAAACCTCTAAAAACTTCTCATCGTCAAAATGCCAAGAATTCATCAAACCACTTCTTCCTATTCTATTTTCGCCATCCCATCACACACGCATACACTTTCTTGAAATCTGATTTTAGATGAATTTACACTTTTAGTCACTCAAGAATCAAGATTCATTTTCTGATACTTTGCAACGCGCGCAAGTCCATAAGTTATGACATTTCTAGTCATTTGACTTCCATATTTGACTCTCATTTTATTTTTTACTTTCAACCCTATATTCATTGAATAATCGATCATTGGCTTTGAAACTTAAGTGAGTCAATGATACCACCCGGTTTGGGTTGTATCGGGATATGGCACCCCTTCAAGCGTGATGCGAGCTCTTTAGAAGAAAAGAGAGAAAACACATATATTTTATTTGACCAAAACTTAACTTCCATTGATAAAACCATTCATTATATATAGTCGGATAACCCTAATTGGAAACACAAGATAAACACTAGGACCTGACTTGATAAACAAGAAGACATGATAAACATTCCTAAACAAACACACATCCTAAGCATAATAAACTATGATAGTTATCCTAACCATGGGTGTATTACTCCCCACTCCTTCATCTTGTCATCAAGGTGATGTTTAATTTTTTTTATTCCGGGATCCCATGTTTTGAGTTGTAAATCTACCTCTTGAAGATCATACTCAAACCCCAAAATATGATTACACAAATATTGGCATAGCTGTCCGGCAATGAGTTTAAGTATTCTTTCGTAGTATATAGCTTCATTACTTTGATTGCAAATCAACACAACTTGATTGGCAACGTATTCCACTAGTAAAATAGACCCACTTGTTTTGATAGTTTCCTCCTTGTTTGGCTTATGGCGAGTCGTTTCCGCAAGATCTTGAACCTATACCCTTGTATTTAGGTCGTTTGGTTTAGCGATAGTTGTGGCAGACCGCTCGTCCTCAAAACGAGCCTCGGTGATACGGGCTAAAGAGAAGGCTTCCCCTAAAGTTGAAGGCCTTTCCCTCAACAATTCTGTTTGTAATGCCACTTTAAGTCCGGAGATATAAACGATTTAAGTAAAGATTCCGAGATCCCCATTACTCGCTTAATAAGTATCTCAAATTGACTTTGATATTTGGCCACTGTACCCATTTGCATGAGTTTAGATAGAGCGTCCCGATCGCTGTTGCCCGATGCCATAAAGAACACAAAAAATTATATATTTTTTTCTGATGAATAGTACTCGTCAACAATATTCCGATGACAATGCCCGTGGATAGTACCCAATGAACATTACCACGTGAATAGTGATCGATGAATAGTTTTTTTGGAACCTTAATTCAGTAGCCCTCTCAATGAGGACTCTCAATGAAAGCACCAATTGATACAACCCTCTCGGGTAGTATGGGATAGGGCACCACTTTTAGCATGTACGAGCTCTTTAAGAATATAGAGAGAAGAAGACTAGAGAATTACTTGAAAATTTTGATTGATTCATTCATAACATTATGACACCTTAGATACTAGTTTATGAGATAACTCTCACAAACATAAGAGTTATCATAACATGACTCAACACATATCCAAAACCACTTGGAGAACTATCCAATCAGACTTGGAGAACTATCCTATCAGATTTAGAACTATCCAATCAGAGTTAGAGACCTATCCTATCCGTATCAAACATCTCCTAATAAAATATAAATATAAAGATAGATATAAGGTTTGTTTGGCAGCAAGCTTTTTTTAGAGCTATTAGCTTTTAATTTATCAAAAACAGCTCCAATGGAAAAAAAGCTCTGTTTGGTTGAATAAATTGGAGCTTCATTATTTAGATAACAACTCAATATTTAATCGTTCATTGATAGAGCATTTGAAATGCTAGAAAGCTTTATGTTGATGAAATTACCCAATTGCAATAATCATGTTGGTTTCTTATCCCACCTCCCACGTAAATGGCCAAAAACACACCCTTTTATTTTTATTTAATTTGAAATTCTTCATATATGCTCAAAGTGACAGATTTTTTTATTTAATTTTTTACTTGAGAGTGCCATGAATCGTAGCATCATTTTTCTCGTAAATGAATTTTTTTTAATTTTATGTTACATATCGTTAAAGATATTGAGAGGTTCTTTGATTATTTTTTTAAGTGAAGAATAATGGGCGAAATGATATGCAAACTCAAATTGATGTTATTATGGCCGCATTTACTTTGCATAGCTACATTCGTAATAGTGATGAAGAAAATATGATATTTACATCAATATGGAATGCACATCATTAATGACTATTACAAACATATTGTCTTAAAACACTACAAATATTATCAATATAATGCATGAATTATATTTATATTCTACATTTGTTTACAATTATAGATATGTCATTTTATGTCATTTTACATCTTATATTATATATTTAACAGCTAATTTACCAAACATTTTTACTTAAAAAAATACAACTTGTAGCTCATATTAAAAGCTTGCAGTTTACATCTTACATCTTACAGTTTACATCTTACAACATACAGCTTACAGCTAGTTTTGCCATACATTCCCATACTAACCCATTACATAAAGCCCGTGACGTATCACTCAAACATTTAGTCGTGACTAACTTTCCCTTTTGGGGTATAACAACCTCGCTAATCATGCGCACTATCTGTTTTTTACCTTATATTGTCACGTTTTGTAAAACTATGTGTTGTTTCTTTTTTACTTATAACATCAACCTCGCTTATCATGAGCACGATTAATACGAGTATTTGTCTTTTTTACTTATATTGTCACGTTTTGTAACACTATGTGCTATTTCTTCTTTACTTATTTAATTGGATAATCAGGATTACGGTTTCTATATTTCTTATTAGCTTGTTTGATTGCGCACATGTTTCTCATATTGGATTAGTTTGTTTTTAGCTATAACATTATTCAATTCGTAGCATGTGCACTTTTGTGTAAATGTTTTATCATCCCGTAAGTCAAGCTAGTGTTCATTTGGTTTAGTTCAATTTTTTGAATTCTCGAGTTTTACTTTTGAAAAAAAAAACAAGATGCAAAGTTTGGGCATAATGATATAAAACAAGCACATATTGTTGGACTTTACTCTAGGAAATTATACTTCATTTTTTAAACTTGGTAACTTCAAATAGTTCCATTCCATTTTTGCGCAACACACAAGCTCTTGAAGAGCCACATACTTATTGTGGGGGACCATGTACAGCAATGTTTATGGCGTTAATGACCGCAAACAATACGATACACGGGCTAAACAGATCGCCATTAATGATAGGGTTGCTTTCACTTGTACTTCTCCTCGCATCATTGTGTCACTGCTTTCTTTATTGGCTTCGGTCTTTATTTTGGTATCTGCCTCAGAAATCATACTCGACACCTTTTAAGTAACTGGTCATTAAACGAACTTACAAACGGAGTACTTCTTCGTGTGTTTTATAGTGAATTTAAATTCAGATGAGTACCACCATGGCGATTTCCGGCGACAGATCTAAACTCTAAAACCTCTCCGATCTACTACCTTCCTTTTTTCATAATCTTGCTAAGGCCCTATTATTTGAGTAGCATCTCTTTTGGGATTGATCTCATATTGAAGTTCCTTACAAGACGATTGATTTGGAACCATAGAGATCGGTGTTGTTTGTTTTTAGGTTTTTGATCCTCAAGCCCTAATCGTTTTTGTGCCTTTTTTTAATTTTTTATTATTTTTCTCCCAAACCCTAATCTTCATTCATTTAAAAAATATTTTTTTTCAAACCCTAATTTCTGGCACTATTCTTCAATGGGTGATAATGAGTGGCAGGAGGTCACAAAGAAGAAATCCAATTCGATGTTCCAATGCTTGAAGTTCCCTTCGAGTGTCAAAAATCGTTTTTTTCTCAAAGGAAGATCAAACGCAGAAGATCTCCAAATCAGTTTTCATCACGAATTTTTCTGATAATTTCTCTGCTCGTGACTTATGGAATGTGTGTGTTGCTTACGGTAAGGTTGTGGATGTTTTCATTCCTTTCAAGAGATCTAAGTCAGACAAGAAGTTTGCCTTTGTTCATTTTATTAGGGTGGATAATTTGGATCGTTTGATTGAAATTTTATCTACGATTTGGATTGGTAAATTTCGTTTACATGCGAATGTTGTGAGGTTCCATGGGAACCTAAACCTATTGAATCCTAATCAAAAATCAATGATCCTTACCCTAATAAGACTTTCGTGGCTTCTGGTAAAAAATGGGCACTGAAAACAGATCATTTGCATGTGTTTTAAACGTTGGAAGTGGTAATTGCAAAGTAACTAAACCATCTCCAGCCATAGTTCTTGATGATGATTGTCTTATTGAACGTGACTACTCTTGTTCCATAATGGGTAAAATCAAGGACATCAATGCTATTCCAAACCTATACTTGATTCTTTCTAATGAAGGCTTTGATAATGTTAAGATCTCTCACTTAGGTGGTCTATGGGTCCTTTTGGACATGGATTCAATTGATACTAAAGAGAAGGTATTCAAACACGTCGGTGTTGGTTCGTGGTTCAATGGGTTGCAACATGCTCGTGACTCGTTTGTCTATGATGAACAAATCATTTAGATCTCCATTAAAGGTTTGCCAACTAAGGCGAAATTGTTTCCTTTTGGGGTGAACTTACTAATGTTGAAGATTCTGAGAACATGACAATATCCTTCAAGAGATTGTGTGTGAAAGTTAAATCTAGTGTGACCATTAATGATAAAATTAAGGTTATCGTGAAAGGCAAAAAAATTTGGATTTGTGTCAAAGAACTCGAACCTTGGACTCCTAAATTCATCGAAGTAAAGGATGATAACTCCTTATCTGGAGATGAATCGGTTGGTACTGATTTAGAGAATAACAATGATAACTTAATGAATGATTTCGAGCTAGATAATGAAAATGAGATTGATCATGTTTCTGAATCTAGTTGTATGAATGAGAATGATCTGGTGTACAAGCAAGTTCCTAAAAGCCCAGAGAATCCTAGTAAGTCTGCTGACCCGTTTGGAATCTATAGTCTTTTGGAAAAGAATAAGAATGAGGTTGTGTTGGAAGAAAATATGGAAAATGTTGCGTCGGATAAATCTGATCCTCAATTTCCACCAGGGTTCATACCTGATGTGGGGAAAGAAATTGTTGAGGAAGTTAACTATGACAAGGAACCGCAACTTAATGAAAATGGTGTAGCTTTTGATTTCAGTGAGATAAAGTGTGTTTCTTCTATTAAATCAAGAGGGTCTCTTCTGGACGTGATGGATGAATTGATTAAAGTAGGACATGCTATGGGCTACAACATGGATGGATGTATGAAGAACATTGAAGTGATTATTGATTCTCAAGGAGATCGCAATATTTTTAGATGAATTTTTTGTCTTTAAATATCCAAGGTCTTGGCCATAAGGCTAAGAAAATGTAGATCCAGGAGTTGAATTCGAAACATCGTGTTAGTTTTGTAGCTTTACAAGAAACAAAGATGGAGAGCATTGATCTCTTTTCTATCAAGGTGCTTTGGGGGAACTTTGCTTTTGATTATGTTCTTAGTCCATCTATGGGTTTTTCTGGTGGTATTCTTTGTGCATGGGACCCAAGTTTATTTCATAAAGATAACTCTACAATTTCTGATTCGTTTGTAGCTTTAAGGGGTACTTGGATTCCTTCGGCTACTAAAATTCTTATCATTTCTGTTTATGCACCACATGATCTGAATGAAAAAAGAATGTTATGGGAGTTTCTTGGGCACTTGATTGATACTTGGGATAGTGAATGCGTTCTTTTGGGAGACTTTAATGAAGTGCGGTCGATTAATGAAAGATATGGCACTGTGTTTAACCCACATGGTGCTAATGCTTTCAATAACTTCATTTCTATGACAGGCTTGGTTGATCTTCCTCTTGAAGGTTACTCTTACACTTGGTCTCATAAATCCACTTCCAAGATGAGTATATTGGACATGTTTCTTATTTCGAAAGGTTTATTGACAGTATTTCCTTCCTTATCGGCTTTATGTCTTGATAGGCATTTATCTGATCATCGCCCCATCCTTATGTGTGAGCTAAATGTTGATTACGGTCCTATTCCTTTTCATCTTTTTCATTCTTCGTTTAATAAGAATGGATCTGATAAATTGGTGGAAAATTCATGGGTCGTCCGATTTGCTGGAGCAAAACAGTATCATTAATTTAAAGAAGAAACTTTAGTCGCTCAAAACATCGATTAAACAATGGCTCAAAGATGAGAAGCTACGTTCGAATACTACTAAGATGGATATTCAGAATCGTTTATCTGATTTGGATAAACTTATGATCTTGGAAGTAGTAATGAGGAGCTTGTTAGTGAAAGAGCTAATCTCTTTAAGGAGCTTCATGATATCACTTCTAAAGATTCTCTTGACTTGCTCCAGAAAGCTAAGATTCGTTGGGCTATCGAAGAAGATGAAAACTCAAGATATGATAACGCCCAAATTATACATGTTCTCAATGGCGTTTTTTGTATATATTATATCATTTCTCGTGAACTTTCGATACTTAATAGCATAAAATATGTGCAGGTTTATTTGAAGACGCCCCGAGCTTAAAAGATGAATAATCTATGCACTTATACACTTTGGAAGGCTAAATACAAGAAAAGTCAAAGCCATTGCTCGAAAATCACCAGGTGCGCCGCACCTTATGACCAAGTGCGCCGCATTCTTCCCAAAGTCAAAGAAATAAAAGCTAAGTCAAGACAGTGCATTAATTCACCAAGTGCGCCGCACCTCTAGGGCCAAATGCGTCGCATTTCCTACTTCCTCAAAGAAATAAATGAAGACAATCAATACTATCGCATTAACTCGTCAAATGCGTCGCACCTCTATGTTCAAATGTGCAGCATTTGGGACCCTTTTCAGCCTATAAATAGAGGCCAAATTTCACCCATTTCAATCATCCCTCACTCATTCTTCTCTCTTCACACACTCCTCTAATCCTCCCCCAATCACCTTACAACCCCTCTCCTCACCAAAAACACCAAAATACCCAAAACCCTTGAAGAATAAAGATCAAACCCCGAAGAACGAAGAAGAACACCAACTTACTTTATCAAAATAATGCTAGTTTATGTTGAATCGCTCTATGTTATGAACTACATAGCTATAAGAGGCTAATTCTCATGACTATTTGGTGAAGTTGTTATAATAAATAAGTGGTTGGTATTATCGTGATCATATTAATCTCAAGCTTGTGTTGCGCTCTTGTTATGGTCTAACTTATCATTCTGCTTATCTACTCAGATTATATAATCATTTCGGTATAGGTCGAAAGACCCGTTGTGATCTATATGGTTTTAAAGATTTGTCTACGATCTTTATCGTTGGTGCCGAGAAATCCACTTTCGTAAGTGTTAAGCAAAATAAGGTTTTAGCATAATAATCCTTGGATTATTTGAGTGACACATTTGGTCCAATTACTTAAATATAAGTCTTGAGTTACCCTTTGTTAGTTTGTGAAAACGTTTTCTGACGAGAAATCCTTTTTATAAATTGATAGTCTTGCCATTTGATCACAATTATCACCTCCACTTATGATTTATTTCCAACCAACCCAAATAGTCATCTTTATTATTAATTGGTAAAACAAAAGTTATTTCAAAATTGTTAAAGTTTATTTTTCTACCTGATTATTTGAACACTACACAAATCCCTGTGAACGACATGGTCTTACCTTTAATAGATTATACTACATACGTGGGTTATACTTTTACCTGCGTGTTTTCATATAATTTTTGGCATTTCTAGTATTATAAATTTAAAGCTTTTGAAACATATCAAAGTTTTTGGCGCCGTTGCCGAGGATTTCAAAGCTGTTATGTAGTCAATCTTTTGAAATTTTTTAACAATCACCCCCTTTTATAAAAATCGTCGTATAGTTTTCTGGCAAACTGAAACAAAAATATTTTTCTCACTCTGGATGCATACACATGCTTCCAACTCTGAGCTTGTTAAATCACTTGCTGAACCTGAGAGAGCTTTAAACCGAAGACTTCGTCGTCGAAATAAGAGACTTCCATTCGAACGAAGAAACAAACCACCCTAACATCCCAGAATTATCTACGCTTCAATCCTTGACATCAACCATTTCCGTCACTTTCTTGACATCCTTGAAAAATACAATCCCATGGATGATGAACCCATGTGGGCTGCCGACCGCGTTGTCGCTTCGACTCCCGGTCCCGCAATCACTATTCCTGAAACCGCAAATGAATTTGCCATTAAAGGTAATCACTTGATTCTCGTCAAGGGAAACCAATTTGTTGGTAGAATCAAAACCGATCCTCAAAAACACGTTCATGAATTCCTTGGAATCTGTGATATGTTTAAATACGAAGACTGTTGGATCGTTTACTGAATAGATCTTGAACCTTTAGCTTTCAAAGGGTTTGTTACTATAGATCAATCCAAAGCAACAATAATGAAACACTGATTTAAAAACTATTGATTATGCGGAAACTAGTCAACAATGCTAAGAAGAACAGTATTAAGTAACACAATAAAACTTTGTATTATAACTTGAATCTGCCTAGGTTACAGATTACAAAACTATGATTGCTAAATGATCTCTATTGATCTGTGTATTCTAACTATGCCTAGGGTTCCTTTTATACACCAAGGAAACTTTAATGGGCTTTACAAAACGCGTATAAAGATCATGCATATCTTTTCCTAAGATATCTCATGCATATCTCTAACTCTAACTAACTTCTGCATAAGCAGGTTTAACTAATACATAACCAGTACTAACTATAATACACTACCAGTACTAACTATGCTAACTCTTCTACCAGTACTAACAAGTGTACTGGCAGAACTAACTATATATAACAAACAGAATTAAGTCTAGACTACTTAATTCCCAACAATCCTCCCCTAAACTTGAACTTTACTTGTTAACTTCAAGTTTCTTCAGTTTTCTTCAGTTTGAGCTTTTGAGGATTGCATCCAAACACTTCTTTAATCTTCTCTTTGATGATGATCTGATTGCTGTTCTTTAGAAATCAGATCATACTTTGGCTTTTAGTCTTTAACAACATCTTATCACCTTGAACCATAGCAACACAACAACATCCAACTAATTTGGCTTTGTAGTTTTTGGCAAACTACCAGCCATCAACGGATTTGATATGTCTTTACCATGAGCCGTTTTCTATGGACTAGTCAATGCTTCATTGCAATAACAAGGTGCATTGATAACCTTATAGTTTTTAACAAACTATCAGCTATCAACGGATTTGAGATCTCTTTACCAGTATCCGTTTGCTCTAGAGTAGCCAACTCTTTGTTTTTTAAAAACATGGTGAGTTGATTACCATACAGTTTTTGGTAAACTGTCAACCATCAACGAATTTGAGAAGTCTTTACCAAAGCCGTTTGCTTTGGACTAGCAAGTTCTTGATGTCTATTAGACATGGTGAACTGATGACCATTTGTTGTGTGGTTGCAAAACCAACACTTAAACAATCCTTCTCAACTCCATCATAGCTTCCAGATACCTAAACCATACTTACAACTACTGAGAGACCTTCCTAAACACTATCATTTCAAGGTAACTTATTATGAGCTTGCTTCTTTATTAATTTCAACAATTGGTAGCAAGCCTCATCCTTCTTATCTCATTGAAGCTTCTTATCCAACATAGCTTGACATACATCAGCTGGTAGATAATATATTCTTTCTGTCAACATGTAGATATCAACTGATTCCAAATTCAAACAATGTACTCTACACGTGTCATAATATCTCTAGCTTAGCATCTTTTGTTGATATGGTAAATTCTAGACAAAATCTGTGCTTAGGGGTGGATCAAACATAGTTTTCAGATCTCCCCAGAATACTCTCTCATACTCATCCTCTAGCCTATATGTACCATACCTTTGCATAACTAGCTTGTATAGCTCTGTAAGATCATCTCTTGAGATGCTTTTAAGCATAGATCCAAAATTAATGTAGGTAGTATAAGTTCTATCTTTTCTTATAATCTGGTATACACCCTTCTTACCTAACTTGATTATCTTCTAATTTGCTATACTAGGAGGTTTAGTAGCAACTGGAACAACATTTACTGGAATGTCATTTCCTGAAGAAGAACCTGTCTCATTGCCTTTTACAAGTTCTTCCATGTCTTCTTCAACTTCATGTTGTCCAGACTTGTCAGCATGTATACCCTTCCTAGCTTTTTGCTTCTTCCTTTTTCCTTTCTTCTTTATTGGCTCATCACCTTTTTCCTCTGGAACATCTTCAACAATAACCTTTTGTTTCTTTGAAGTCTCTTGCTCCAGCTGTACACCTTGTCTCTTCCCTTTTTCTTCAGATCTCATAGGTGCAAACCTTTCAATGCTTTTCATCAGCTTTTCAAACTCAAACTTGAGCTCTTCAAAAGTAAGCTTCTTTAATTGAGCCATTTTCCAAGAACTTTGATTCTTGATGAAAGTACTCATATAGTCTCTTTGTTGTGCTTGTGTTATGGGCTTGTTCATCCTTGCTTTTGCCTTTTGTTCTGCAAAATATTTCTTTCTCTGATTGATCATGTCTACCATTCTTTTTGCATAATCCTCACTGGACATATTTTCTCTTTGAATATTTTTGACCAGCTCTGCATTTGCCTCAAGCTTAGCTCTAATATTATCCCAGTCCTCCTCTGTATAATATTGTGCATCTTCTTGAACTTTAGCTTTTCTTTTCTTTTATTTTTCAGATAGTTCTTGCTCATCTGAAATTCTTTTAGCCAACAAAGCATCTAAGTGAACCTGTCTTGTAGCCTCTTTATCCTGTAAAGCTTGTAACCTCATAGCTTCTGCAAGATCAGCTTCTTCTTGTTGTATCTGTGCTTTTGTTCTTTTGGTAGCTTGAACATCTTCTGTAATCATTGGTGCTTTTCCTTCCCTTTGACCTTTTACTGGAGAAGGAATTATGATATTCATAGTCTAAACTACAACTAGTGCACTACCAGTATTAATCTTTTCTCTGCCAGTATTAATTTCAACTCTGCCAGTATTAACTTCAACTATGTCAGTATTAATTTCAACTCTGCCAGTATTAACTTCAACTTCAGCATCCAACCCAGTATTAATGTCTTTACCCTTTGACATTGTTCTCCTCTTATATCTTCTACCCTTATCAGTTGACCTTGCTCTCTGAGAAGCAACCTTTGATAAAGTTTTAGCTGCTTATAAGATTATAGGACTGATATCTTCCTCTTGTGCCTCACCTGAAGCACTAACCTTTGTAGGAGTAACAAAATCTGCTTCTTTCTCTTCCATATAATCTCTGACCAAAGAAACTAGAGGATCATCATCAATGTCTTGAATATTCCTCCCCTGATTCTCTGTTTCTTCATCTTCTGAATCAGATAAAACCACTTTCTTTGTCTTTCTCTTCAAAGCTACTTCTAGAGATTTCACCTTCTTTACTAAGGTAAGGACAACATTTCCAAGAGTTTGTTTTGTCTCCTTCAGTTCCTTTTCCAAACTGTCAATCTTGGACTCCATCTTAGGTACAATTTGCATCAATTCTTTCAGTTTCAAACTATCATCAACACTTCTTGATGTGTTACCTTCAGGGAGAGGTGCTTCATTGGACCTGGGTAGAGACTCATGGATGTTATCACTGTCTAACCCTGCATCTAAGCCAGTGGTTGTAGTGGTAGCTCCTTCAGTTCCAACTCCCACAGATGTGGTAGTTGCCTCATCTGCTACAGAGGTAATAGTAGGATCCTGAGAGTGAGGAATCTCAGTGCCCTGTCTGAGAATAGACCTAAGGGGTGATGAAGGTTGTGGGTCAGGAATGGGTGGTGGAGTTGTAGTGGATTGAACTGGATTAGGTGTGGGTTAGGAGCCAGCTGGGATTGCTGATCCCTCACTTTGATCTGGTGCTGCACCTGCCAACATTGCAGGCAGCAATGGTACATGATCCCCTGCATAACCCCTTTTTATATTTGCAAAAATCTTTTTAGTCAAAGTTGGGGCCAAATACTTTCCATTATGTTTAGTAGTTATACCCAAAATAATTTGTAAAAATCTTAGATACATTAGAAATTTTGTATTACTCTCCAAGTTGTGTACCATTC
Organism: Tanacetum coccineum; assembly: GCA_026074375.1. Taxonomy (NCBI): domain Eukaryota; kingdom Viridiplantae; phylum Streptophyta; class Magnoliopsida; order Asterales; family Asteraceae; genus Tanacetum; species Tanacetum coccineum. The sequence goes on along the minus strand of BQNB010031865.1, from coordinate 40,303 downwards.
CATCAAAAATCAGTTTTGAAAAATTATAAACCCTATTACTAGATAGACAGATCAATGCAGTAGCAATAGGACTACCAAACTGATCCCATCCACCAGACTTAGGGCTTATGCAGTGTAGAATGTTGTGTATTAGAAACTTCCATTGGGGTGTAAAATTCTTTTTCCAAAAAGTAAGTTTTCCCTCTGAAACATACCCCAATATGGCCAGTCCTTCATAAATTTTAGCATCTGGTAAGTTGTGTATTCCTGTTGCATCTGCCAATTGAAGTTTACTTCTGATAGATGCCTTAGTAATAGTATACTCCTTATTGTCAATAGATGCAACTAACTCTTGAATCCCATTAGCAAGTGTTCTCACAGTAGCAGTCTGTCAAAACTGTTTGACTAGGGAATCATAGATAGTGGGATTATGAGTCAAGGCATACCTTTGAGAAGTACCTTTGAGAAAATCCACTATTTCAGTGAAACCAACACTTTCATTAGGTTTCTTTAGAAAAGCAACCATATTATGCTTATCTGAGTACCTTAAATTGGTCATCCTGAATTCTTGAGAAACAGAGGTTGTGAATAATTGAATTTTAGTGCTGGGTGTTGTTCGTTAGAGTAACTGAGTGCTGGCAGAGAGATAATTGAATTTATATAGAAGATAAACAAGGTTTCTAATTGAACCGACTGTAAAAATAGTTTCTTTATAGCAAAGAAAGATATTTTGTTGAAGAAAAGTCAGTAATTATCTAATTGGGAAACCTACATACAAGGTAATTACCGTAAAAATATCTAACGGTAATATTTAAATAAGGAAAGTCAATTTTCCCTCACCAGCATCAACGATCATCTACCAGTATTAATATGTCATATCAGTATTAACTGTTGTCTATCAGAATTAACTTGTAACCTACCAGTATTAATAACTTACAGACCAGATAGGAGAAAAACTACCAGCACTTGTTCCATCCATCCTTAAATCCATGCTTGTCCTACAAAAAGTTAGTCCAAAAACAAGAAAAATACTACAAAACATTCTTATGAAGCAGTATTAACCTGAACTAATAATCCTAACTACCAGAATTAATACCCCAACAGTATTAATTCTAACTACAAGTACTAACTACAAGAAACTTTACAATCTAACCTCCCTTTAATTTTAGCTACAGATTTAACATCCTAATGCTAACCACCAAAAAGTTAAATCTTGTGACATCAAATCCTTTGGTGAGAAGATCTGCAACATTATAGTAAGTGTGGATCTTGATAACTTCTATCAGTCTTTTCTCATAGCAATCTCTTATAAAATGAAATCGAATCTCGATATGCTTGGTCCTTGAGTGAGCAATAGGATTCTTGATAACACTTATAGTACTCTCATTATCAATATGGATTTTGGTGGTCATGAAATTAAAACCATAATCCATCATCTGATTCTGAATCCATAGTACTTGCCCACAACAGTTAGCAGCTGCAACATATTCTGCCTCAGTAGTAGAATTTGCCACAATAGTCTGCTTCTTGCATTGCCAAGATATCAATCTTCTACCAAGAAATTGACAACCACCTGTTGTTGATTTTCTGTCAAGGCTGGCTCCTCCATAGTCACTGTCTGAGAAAGCTTCTAGTTCAAAAGGTAAATCTCTAGGATACCATGACCCTAGTTTGGGTTGATGTTTGAGGTACCTAAAAATCCTTTTTACTGCATTTAAGTGTGAAGCTTTTGGGTTGACTTGAAACCTAGCACAAACACAGACAGCAAACATGATGTCTGGCATTGATGCAGTCAAATACATCAGGGAGCCAATCATAGACCTGTACACATGGACATCTATATCTACACCATTTTCATCCTTGACCAGGGGCTTATTAGACTCAATAGGAGTAGTAGATGTTCTGATGGACCAAAAATCAAACTTCTTAAGGATGTCAGCTACATACTTGTCCTGACTAATAAAGATTCCATTAGGTTGTTGCTTCACCTGTAGTCCCAAAAGGAATGCGAGTTCACCCATGGAGCTCATTTGGAATCTTCGGTTCATACAATCTTCAAACTCAGTACACATAGACTGCTTTGTAGAGCCAAAAATAATGCCATCCACATACACTTAGACTAACATAATGTCACTCTTGTTCATCTTGAAAAACAATATTTTGTCAATGGTACCTCTCCTGAAACCATTTTCCAGTAGGAAAGAAGAAAGTGTCTCATACCAAGCTTTAGGGGCTTGATGTAGACCATAAAGAGATTTGACCACCTTATAGACTTTGTTAGGATGAGCAGGATCAACAAAGCCTAGAGGTTGATGAACATATACCTCCTCTTCAATAGTGCCTTAAAGAAATGCACTCTTTAACATCCATTTGGTAGACAGTAAATCCCATGAATGATGCAAAGGCTAAAAATAACCTGATTGCCTCTCTCCTGGCAACTAATGCAAAAACCTCATCATAATCTATACCTTCCTCCTGTCTAAACCCTTGTGCTACAAGCCTTGCTTTGTTGTTCACAATAATACTTCTCTCATCTCTCTTGTTTCTAAAGACCCACTTTGTGCCAATTGCCTTTTTCCCAGATGGCAAATCAACAAGTACTTAAACCTTTTGTAATTTGAACTGCAGCAATTCTTCTTGCATTGCTTCTACCCAGCTTTCATCCTCTAAGGCTTGTGATATGTTCTTGGGTTCTTCTTGGGAGAGAAAACATGCTAACAAACAATTCTGATGGTCTTTATGATTTGTTTCGTTCTATTTGTAGATGTAGCTTACCAAAGCTTGTTGTGCTGAAGAAGTATTTTGAATCTTCCCTCTTGTTTGAACTGCTGATGTAGGATCTCCTAGAATTTGACCTTTTGGATGATCCTTGTGAATTCTGAGTGTAGGAATAGGACTGACAGCAATGGTGTTATCCATATTGTTGAAATCAGTCTCTACACCCACATCTTCATCATCATAAGTTCCATTGAATATGCCTTCATTTGGAAATACATCAGAATCATCTTCTAAGTCAGGCATATTTGGATCAGTAGGTAAATCAGCATTAGGGAGAGTAGATGCATCAATAGGTATTTGTCCTCCAAGATAGACAAATGATGATTCACCAGCATTTGCACTTGTGGGAGTATTAGCAGCACTAACAGATGGTCTACCTGTAGTAAGTATGTTAATACTGGTAGCCTTAGTTGCCCTCTTTGTAGATGCAATTTTCTTCTTTTCTTCTTCAAAGGCATGTCTTGTAACATTATCCATAGCTTTAGCAGCCATTTCTTGAGTAACCAAATTCTCAAGATCATCTTTCAAGGCTTGTTCAGCTTCTGTCAACTTATGTTGTTCTTCTTTTTCAGCAATATCTTTTGAATCCTGTGCATCATTGTCTTTAGGAATAATTTCAGAAGGTTTTTCTTGTGCAGTTTGAACAACTTCTTCTACTGGAATCCTTGTCCCATAAGGGTATAGTGGAAGCAGTATGTACTCCTGAGTAGATTCTTTATCTTTACCTGATGAACCTGCAACATAAGAATCTTGTGTACCTGCATCCACATTAACATGATTTTCTACACTAACAGGAATATAGTTCATTGCATTGGTTAGAAAATCAAGATCAAACATCCAATCAAGACCAGTTCCTGCCACATTTGGTTGATCTTCAAGAAAATCAATGTGCAGGTTCTCTTCTACCCTTTTGGTTCTTTTGTTGTATACTTTAAAAGCCTTACTATTAGTAGAGTATCAAAGCAAATAACCTTCATCTGACTTCCCATCAAATTTGCCCAAGGGATCTAAGGTGTTCAAAATGGTCAAGGGGCACCCAAAAGGTCTCATAAAACTAATACTAGGTGGTTTACCTATTAATAGTTCATAAGGTGTCTTATTTTGAGGTTTTGTCACTAATACCCTATTCAGTACATAGCATGCAGTATTTACTGCCTCTACCCAAAATGGGATATGTAAAAGTGAGTCTGCTAACATAGTTCTAGCAGCCTCAATTAGAGTTCTGTTTTTCCTTTCTGCTATGGAGTTCTAGCCATACTAAACTCCTTTTTTATCCCTTTCTTAGCTCATAATTCATTCATAGCATGGTTTTCAAACTATGTCCCATTATCACATCTAATGATTTTAACTTTATGATTCAATTGGTTTTCTAAGCCTATGATAAATTTACAAAGGATTTCAGTTGTTTCATCCTTGGTAGCTAAGAAAAATACCCAACTAAATATGCTGAAATCATCAGTCACAACCAAACAGTACATTTTCTTATTAATATTGTCCACAGAGACAGGTCCAAATAAGTCCATATGAAGTGATTCTAAGGGCTTTCTGATGGTTCTTTCTATCTTGGCCTTATAGGAGGCCTTATGTTGCTTACCCTTCTTGTAGGCAACACAAGTATGGTCATTCACAAAAACTTTGGAAGGTAGGCCTCTAACTAGATGACCCTTAACAAGTTTGTTTATATTTTTGAAATTCACATGACCTAATCTCCTGTGCCATAATTTACACTCATTTGATGTTGCATTTGCATATAAACAAGTTATACCTCCAGAAGGAACAATGTTCTTTAAATCCAAGTTGTACACATCATCCTTTCTAGGAGCTCTAAGTACAACTTGACTTTCATCAAGAAGCTTAAAGCTAGGAGACAGAATAAGGCATTCAGTCTCAGTAAAGAGGACACTATTTTTCTTGTCACACATTTGTGAGACAAAGAAAAGGTTAAACTTAAGTTCATCTACAAAATAAACATTATCAAAGTCTAAATTAGCAGTCCTGATTTTACCTTTACCTGTAATTTTACCTCCTTTGGGATCACTTCCAAAAGCCACAAAGCCTCCATTGTAATCTTCATAGTCTGAAAGATAAGCTTTGTTGCCAGTCATATGGCTAGAGCAACCACTATCCACTACTGCATGATCCTGTAAGAATACCTCTGGGTTGCCCTATACAAAAAGTAAGAGAAATTAGTATCTCTTAGGGACCCAAGTCACCACAGACTTGGAAATCCCTTTTGGGTCAACATACTCAAACTTCTTGAGCATGAAAGAACCACTTTCTTTGGACACATGATCCATGTAATTTCCCTTAGGTCTCCAAACCCACCTTGACTTTTTAAGGTCATTATCCACCTTACCATTACCAGTATTAACTGCTGCTCTTGTCCCAGCAGTAGTCATATTTTGAACCCTAAAAGTTTTAACATCTTGTTTTAAGTTTTTGGGTCTAAAAGCTGGTTTTGTAAAATAAGACCTCTTGATTGGTGAATATGAGGCTCTTGGTCTTACATTGTCCATTCTTAGGTAAATTGGTCTAATAGCACTAACAGTTTGTGTTATTTTTGGGACAAATGGTCTAGAAGTACCAACAAGCCTAGCAGTACTAACAGGCCTAGCAGTACTAACAGGCCTAGTAGTACTAACAGTGTGAACTGCTTTCTTCTCATGTGGCTTAACAGGATTAACCAACCCTGTTCTAGTTAGTACTCCTGATGGGACAAAAGTCCTTCTTGCTTGATGGTATTTCAATTAATTTGAAATTTTTTGGTGATTAACCCTTTTAGCATTATCCTATACTGGTTTGACAACCCTTTGATCAGTATTGACCACAATTTTCATCTTAGGTTCTTGACTCCTTTTGTCCTGAAAATTACAATTTTTGATCAAATGGTCAATACTCTTACAGACAAAGCAAGTTTTTATTTTTTTAAATCCAATTCCTTGTTTCTGAGAAGTTTGGCCAATTTTATCAACTCTAGTTTTAACTGTTTGAGTCTCACTAGGACTAACTGTTTGCACTTCAGACACATCATCCTCATCATCTGAGTTCCAATCCTCAATGATGACTTTCTCTCTGTTAATTTTTGGATTAGACACAACTGACTCACAGACTGACTTAGGTTTTTCAGTATTTACTTCATTTGTTTTAGTATTGAGCTCAGTTATTTTTGACTCAATGATTTTCTTCCTAATGGCATATTCATCTAAACATGCAAATGATATTTCAGCTCTTGGGGTTAGAAAGTTCCCTGTTATAGGAGGGGGAATAGCATGATACCCATCTGCTTTGTAGAACCTATCATTTGTTGGTGTGTTCTCTTCATCACTTAATCTGACCTCAAAAATACTTATACTAATCTCACTATCAGTTTCAGACTTGTTACTCATTTTATCCAATTGTGTACCATATCCTAAACCATTTTTATCATGAGCACTCATTTGACTATTGAGTAATATATTAAGACTCTTGGATGATTCTTCCCATTTTGCTATCTTATCTTTCAACTCATCTCTTTCCTTAACAACTTTCTCTAATTCCATGTTAAGGTTGTTGATTTTTAATTCTCTGCACTTAAGCTCATAGTTTTGAAATTTATATTCTAGTTCATTCTTTTCATGTACAAGAATCCTAGATTCTAGTGACTCTAAGGCTAACTCATAACCCTGAATTTCTAGTCTGGCTCTGTTACGTTTTTCTCTTTCGCTATCATAGTTCTTTTGAAGAGTTTTAAAAGATTCAAGACATTGTTTAGAAAAATTTTATACCTCATTGTCATAAGAACTTGATGAGCCTGAAGAGGAGATGGCCATTAAAGCATAATTGACTGGTTCTACTTCAAAATCATTGCTCCAGTCATAGCCTCCTAAACCATCTTGAGCCACCAGTGCTTGTGTTGAAGATTCACTTGTTGGTGCATTCCTTCTGCCATTATCACCATAAAGCCTTTTTCCTTGGTTCCTTCCTGAGTTGCATTCCCTAGCAAAATGTCCTTTCCTATGACAGTTGTAGCACTCAATTTTTAACTTATCAAAGGTAACAGGTTGTTTTCCTTTGAAATCCAAGTTCCTTCCTGTCTTTTGAATGAATTTATTCACCCTGACAGTCAACATAGCCACCTGCCATCTAAGATCCAATTCTTCCAAGTCATCTTCATCAATCTGCTGCAAGTCCTCATTTTCAAGTTGAGGACTGGTTGTCTGTTGTGCAAAGAAAGAGCACATTACTTCATCAGCACATGGGGTAGTTGAAACCTGACTAGTTCCTCCGGCAGTACTAACCCCAAAATCTCCACTGGCAGTACTAACTTCATTAGTGCTGCTAACATTCTCAGAGGAAAGAAATGCCAAGTTCTGAGAATTAGATATGGAACTTGAAGACCTTTTCATCTCATCTTCATGGACCCTAAGATTGTTGTAGAGATCATCAATATCAACATGGTCTATGTCTGGCTTATTTCTCATGATTAAGGAAATTTGACTCCATGAAGGAGGAAGACTTCTTAGGAAATTTTGGTTGATATCTTCCTTTGATACTGGAGTACCATGAACCTCCAATTGACTTATGAGTTTTTGGAACCTATCATAAGCCTTGTCCAGACTTTCATTTGATGCAGTGGTAAAGTTTTCAAACTGATGTTTTAGAACATTCTTCTACATCTTTTTGGATTCATCATTACCTCCAAACCTTGATTTAATTGCAGCCCAGAGAGATTTAGCATCTGGAACATTATGAAACTTAAGGAGATAATCATCAGGTATTGCTAAGATCAAGATGCTCTTAACTCTTTCTTGATTCCTTTTAGCAGTCAATTGTTTGGCAGTCTTGGAAGTAGGAGGAGCAGATTGTTCTCCTGCTGGTGCAGGCTCTTCTTTTAGATCTCCATTGACAATAACGTCCCAGAAGTTATGGTCTGTGTGACAGATATACTATCGCATTCTCATGCTCCAAATATCATATTCTCCCTTCTTAATGATAGGGATTTTTATTGTTGTGATAGTGGGTGGAGGAGTGTCTTGTTCTGCCATCTTACTATTGAGTTCTTTTTATTCAGAGTTTCCACACAAGCTTTGATACCACTTGTTGGATCGTTTACTGAATAGATCTTGAACCTTTAGCTTTCAAAGGGTTTGTTACTTTAGATAAATCCAAAGCAACAATAATGAAACACTGATTTGAACACTATTGATTATGCGGAAACTAATCAACAATGCTAAGAAGAACAGTATTAAGTAACACAATAAAACTTTGTATTATAACTTGAATCTGCCTAGGTTACAGATTATAAAACTATGATTGCTAAATGATCTGTATTGATCTGTGAATTCTAACTATGCCTAGGGTTCCTTTTATACATCAAGGAAACCCTAATGAGCTTTACAAAACATGTATAGAGATCATGCATATCTTTTCCTAAGATATCTCATGCATATCTCTAACTCTAACTAACTTCTGCATAAGCATATTTAACTAATACATAACCAAACTAACTATAATACACTACTAGTACTAACTATGCTAACTCTTCTACCAGTACTAACAAGTGTACTGGCACAACTAACTATATATAACTAACAAAATTAAGTCTAGACTATTTAATTCCCAACAAAGACACCGAAAAAGAAGTCGTCCGTCTCATGATGTTTCCCCTTTCCCTTTCTGGAGAAGCAAAAACCTGGCTTGACGAACTCAATGAAGGAACTATCGAAAACTGGGATGAACTTCGAACCGCTTTCATTAGCCGATTCTTTCCCCCTGCCTTATTCGATCGACTCTTAGGAGAAATCTGAGCCTTTTCTCAAAATGAAGATGAAACTTTAACCGATGTCTTGCTCCGTATAAAGGAAATGATCAAAAATTTCCATGGTCATAATCTCTCCAAAGGAAACATTATCAAAATCTTTTACCATGGACTGAACGAAACAAACCAAGAAGTGCTCAACTCCGCCGCTGGTGGTATTTTTCTTCACAAAACCCCAAATCAGGCATATCAACTCCTAGAAGACAAGGTCTTACTCAAACTCGATTGGGAAAAGAACCAAAAATCCAAACTAACTCTAAAACGAACTATTGCTTTCACGACTAAAGGTCCCAGCAAATCTGATACTCACAAAATCATGGATCGTATGGATGCCATGACCATTAAGATGGATGCTCAGTATAAAGAATTACAAAACCGTTTAAAACAATCTACATCTGATCCCGATGAAGATGATACACCAATATCCCGTGAGGAAGAAGCTAAGTTCATGCAAACTTTCCGCAAGACGCGCTTCTACAATGATTACCGCGACCGAGACTCAAATCGCGATAATTAGAGTTCAAGCGGGCAGAATGATTATAATCATGATAACTACCGATCCAACACCGATGACAAACCTTATGATCTCCAAAAACAATTTAATGACTTCATGAAGTCCCAACAATCCACGAACGCTTTCGTAAAAGACACCTTTATGGATCTGAAAACTAAAATCAAAATCATAGCCAAAAACCATCAAGCTTCAATCTAAAACATCGAATCCAAGTTCAATAGACTTGCTGACAAGCAATCTGATTGACCTTCGGGATCTCTCCGTAGTAACACTCAACCAAATCCAAGAGGACCTAAATCCTACCCAAAACACAACGCGAATCTTGTTACGGCGGTGTGAATGCGTATTTACAAGAGTGGTTAGGAAGGTCTTTATGACCAATTAACCCTAATGATCAACCTAACAACACCGATTAACTTTGATAGCGATGATGAAGATGAAGAGCCTACCCCACAACAGAAAACAAAAACTACCAAACCCATAGAAGAAACGCAATTACCAAAACCTTATAAACCAAATATTCCATATCCTCAACGTTTAAGAAAAGAGAAAATGGAGGCTCAGTACGGAAAATTCCTTGACATGATCCGTGCCGTCTGAATTAATGTACCTCTTGTCGACGTCTTGGCTGGAATGCCAAATTACGGGAAATTCCTTAAAGAACTCATAAACAACAAACATAAAATCGAACAAATTTCTTCAGCATTCTTGAGCGATGAAAGTTCCGCCATGATTCAAAATAAAGTTCCACTCAAACTTGGAGACCCTGGAACTTTTCTCATTCCATGCAACTTCAACAAAACCTTCTCCTGCAATGCTCTAGCAGATCTAGGTGCTAGCATTAACCTTATGCCATACTCTTTATATGTCAAACTATCTCTTAAAAATCTTAAACCAACTAGGATGAGTGTACGATTAGCAGACAGATCTTTACAATATCATGTTGGAATAGCTGAAAATATGCTCGTCAAGGTCGGTAAATTTACCTTTCCTGCTGACTTCGTTATTCTAGAAATGGAAGAAGATAGCAAAGTTCCCCTAATTTTGGGACGACCCTTTCTTCACACCGCCGACGCAGTAATTCGAGTTAAGCAGAAACAACTCAACCTTAGAGTCAGAACCGAACGAATGACCTTTAATATCGACTCTGCCATGAAACATTCTTACTCGAATGACGATACCAGTTTTAGTATCGATGTTATCGATTAAATTTTAGAAGAAGATTTCAATGCTCTTCTAAACGAAGGGATTAAACTCCTTCATTCTATCAAAGGGACCATTCTTGAAGAAGAACTCTTTGCTGAATTCGACGAATTCATACCAATGACTGAAAATGAAAACTACGAATCCAATATAGGAGAACCAAAATTCAAAAAAATCACCATCAATACCGACTATAAAATCAAGACATCCCTTGAAGAACACCCTACAGATCTAGAACTCAAACCTCTTCCTGAAAACCTTAAATATATATTCTTCGAAGAACCATCTCTCCTTCCAGTGATCATATCATCTCAACTCTCAAACAAAAACAAAAACAAACTCGTATCCATTCTAAAAAAACACAAAGAAGCATTTGCTTGGAAAACAACAAATATTCCAGGAATCTGCCCATCCTTCTATAAGCATAAAAGAAATCTCATTGATGATAAGAAACCAGTTGTCAAAAAACAACGAAGGCTAAATCCAAACATGCAAGAAGTTGTTAAAGAAGAGATCGTTAAACTCTTGGATACCGGTATTATTTATCAAATCGCCGATAGTCCTTGGGTTAGTCCAATCCATTGTGTACCCAAGAAAGGAGGTATAACCGTTGTAACAAACGAAAAAGATAAACTCGTCCCAACAAGAACCGTTACGGGTTGGCGAGTATGCATCGATTATAGTAAACTCAATGAAGCAACCGCAAAAGATCACTTTCCTTTGCTGTTTATGGATTAAATGCTGGAAAGACTCACAGGGAATAAATATTTATATTTCCTCGATGGTTTTCCGGTTATTTCCAAATTCCCAGAGATCCTCTAGATCAAGAAAAAACAACCATTACTTGCCCCTTCGGGACATACGCTTATAGGCGAATGCCTTTCGGACTATGCAATGCCCTAGCTACTTTCCAAAGGTGCATGCTGGCAATTTTTCAAGATATGATCGAAGAATTAGTCAAAGTATTCATGGACGACTTCTCTGTCTTTGGAAATTCTTTCGACACCTGTTTAAACAACCTTAATAAAATGCTCCAATGCTGTAAAGATGCTCATCTTGTTTTAAATTGAAAAAAATGTCACTTCATGGTTAAAGAAGGAATTGTGCTTCGCAGGACTTGAAGTTGACAAAGCAAAAAAATTGATGTAATCTCAAAACTCCCACCTCCTACTAATATCAAAGGTATTAGAAGCTTTCTCAGACATGCCGGTTTCTATCGCCGATTCATTAAAGACTTCTCAAAGATCTCCAGACCTCTCACCAAGTTACTAGAAAAAGACACACCATTCGAGTTCGACGATGAATGCCTTAAAGCTTTCGAATTACTTAAAGAAAAACTCACTTGTGCTCTAGTGATCGTAAGTCCAAACTGGAACCTTCCATTTGAACCAACAGAACCTTTATCCAGTTATGAACTATAATGAGAGTACCGCGGTGGAATTTTCCGGCAGTAGGGTGCGTCACCTTTGAGGTAAAAAAAGGATGGGTAAAATATGTTTACAACCCGATCCTACTCGCAAATATAAGGTAAAACTTTAATGACCTTAGCTGCCCAACAAAAATTAACACAATTCCAGAAAAAATAAAAAGGAAAACTTTATGGCTGGTAAGTTTTCCGGATTAACTAATTTAGTCACTATCTTATACTCTCCAAGACCATAGTTCATACTAATCACTCAGCCCTTAAACATCTATTTAAGAAACAAGATGCATAACCCCGTCTTATCTGATGGATCTTACTCCTGCAAGAATTCGATATATAAATCAAAGATAAAAAAGGTACAGAAAACATTGCAGCTGACCACTTGTCACGGATTGACAATGATGAAACAAGTGATGAAAGCGAAATCGATGATAACTTTCTCGAAGAAACCCTTTTGGAAATTAACACCAAGAATGAACCATGGTTCGCAGACTTTGCAAACTATTTGGTTGGTGATATTATACCTAAAGGAATGACATACCAACAAAATAATAAATTCTTCTCTGACCTCAAATACTACTTCTGGGAAGAACCCTATCTTTTCAGAATATGTTCTGACGGTATGATCAGACGATGTGTCTATGGACCAGAAACCCGAACAATCTTAGATCAATGTCACCACGGACCAACCAGTGGACATTATAAACCTAATATTACTGCTAAGAAAGTCCTTGACTCAGTATTCTACTGGCTGAGCATTATCAAAGAAGCTTATACGCTAGGTCGCCTTTGCGAAGCATGCCAAAATACAGGAAACATATCAAAACTCGATGAGATACCCTTAACCAACATCCAAGTATGTGAAATCTTCGATGTATGGGGTATTGATTTCATGGGACCATTTCCCAAATCACACAAATTCGAATATATCCTTGTCGTAATCGATTATGTATCCAAATGGGTCAAAGCTCAAGCCCTGCCAACGAACGATGCACGAGTAGTGATAACCTTCTTGAAAAAAGTATTTTGTCATTTCGGGATGCCCAAAACATTGATCAGCGACCGAGGTACTCACTTTTGTAACAAAATAATGGAAAAAAATGATGAAAAGATATGGAGTTAGTCATCGTTTTTCTACATCCTATCACCCTCAAATGAGTGGTTAAGTTGAAAACACAAACAGAGCCCTTAAAAGAATCCTTGAAAAAACTGTAAAAGACAACCATGCCATATGGTCAAGGAAACTCGATGATGCTTTGTGGGCTTTTCACACTGCTTACAAAACACCAACCGGAACTACACCCTACAAGCTTATATATGGAAAAAACTGCCACCTGCCATTTGAAATTGAACACCGTGCTTACTGGGCCCTTAAGAACTGTAACCCTGATCTCATCGCTGCTGGTGAGAAAAGAATGTTTTAGTTACATGAACTGGATGAACTTAGACACCAGGCCTATGAAAACTCTTGTTTATACAAGGCAAGAACCAAGGTGTGGCAAGATAGAAAACTAAGGATGAGAAAAGAATTCAAACATGGAAATAAGGTTCTACTATTCCACTTAAAGTACAAGTTCAAACAACCAAAACTTAGATCTCGTTGGTTAGGACCATATGTAGTAAAACACCAATATCCATTTGGATATGTGGAATTATATGGCAAAGACGAAAAAACATTTATCGTCAATGGTCATCGAATCAAATTATACCACGAAGAAGAAGATTACAATGAAAGAGGGGACACTGTGACCCCCTTCTACCACAAAAACTAAACCCCGGAGATACGAGTCTAGCTAATGACTCTTTCCAAAAATTAAGCGCTTCTCGGGAGGCAACCCGTGCTTTTATCTAAGTGTGAAGGAGTTTTCACTCCTCATTATCTTAAATATATATATATATATATATATATAAACATAAAAACCTAAAAATATTTTCTTTTTTGTGCTTTTTACTTTTCAGGTACAACAGAAGTTTAGAAGGAAATCCTGTGGTACATGCTCTACATGATCTCTCGATTTTGTATGCCTCGGGAAGTACCGTTTTCCTTTAATTTTCCCTATTTTATCTTAATTATCAGTTATCACATTGAGGGCAATGTTCAACTTAAGTATGGAGGGGAGCCAAATAGGAAAAATTAATATTAATATATCCCTTCATGTTTGCCCTACAATCTAGCAATTTTTAACTGATCTTTTCTGGAAAATTAAAATTTTATGTTTTCAAATCTAAAACTATTACTCTTAGTAAGGCAAATCCAACTGGATTGACATTATAGCTAGCACACCTAACCCACTAAATCGTGAGGAATATTCTAGCCATATCTATTTCGTGAGTGTGCAGGTAATTTAGAAGCTTCAGAACTTGTGCTAGATTATCATTTACTAGACCGCAGTGAGGTTAATTTATAGACAATTTTGTATGATAAAAGGCAAACTAGATTCTATCTCTAAGGCACTCGCTGTTAGTGCAAAAGAAGTTCCACCATGAAGATGTGCTGGTATTAAAAAAATGTTTGAATAATAAAAGCTGCAGAAAAGAAAGAAGAAAACGAAGAAGTCCAAGTTATGGCACATGCAATCAAGTATATCCGCCAAGTTATTATGTTTTGTCTTTTTGAGATTTTGTCTGGTGCTCACGCTCCATCGGTCATGTTTATGTGTCTTGCCCAAGCCTATGGTAGCTGTCTAAGTTATGTCTATGCAAATTGAGTGTTCTCACAAGTATACAAACCCTATTTGAGTGGCTTGAGTGAATAAAAAATCAAACACATTTCTTATGTGAGGTGCCAAGTTATATGTCTATGCCTGAAAAAAAAAATTATTTATGCAAACTCGTATAAATCAAATTTTCTCCACGTCACGATAAATGATCTTATTTTCTCGCTTTGATTGCTTGAGGGCAAGCAATAGCTAAGTGTGGAGGGAATTGTCAATCGTTACTCGAGGTTAAGTTGTCCAAACTTACAGGACATACTGTTATACCTCATTTGACAAGAGCATAAAACATGAGGGACTAAACTGGAACATTGAAGATTATATAAAGAACAACCCTAGCTAATGCATTATCGAGACACACACTACAAAAAATATATCATTTTATCACACTTTTTTGTATACACTTTAAAAAAGTGTTTAAAATATAATGGGTTTATTCACATTTATAATTGTGTAAAAGTTTGTTACATAAATAAGTGTGAACAAATTTTGAAAAACAAATAGTTTTCACACTTACTTTTGTTGCATATAAAAGTCCACACTTTTAAGTGTGAAAAAATTCATAATTTGTTCACACATTCAAGTGTGGACCCCATTTGTAACACCCATATCCTCCACACTTCCTCTTGTGTGAGAAGTGTGAAGGATTTGGGTGTTACAAATGGGGTCCACACTTGAAAGTGTGAACAAATTATGGGTTTTTCATATTTTAAAGTGTGAACTTTTATTTGCAACAAATAAAGTGTGAAAACCTTTAACTTTTTAAAATTTGTTCACACTTATTTATGTAACTATTTTTTTACACATTTATATGTGTTAATAATATCAAAATATTTTCCACACTATTTAAAAGTGTGTACAAAAAAGTGTGGTAAAATAGATTTTTTTTGTAGTGACATGGTCATATCCTACATGTGCTTCTTCCTCTAGCTTATCTACGTATTTTTAACACACCTTCTTTGTTTTGATCCCACCATAGAACCACCAAATCCAATTAATCTGTTATCACCAAGTGTTGATCACACCAGTATTATTGTTGCTCCAAGGCCATCAGTTGAGGAGATTGTGCTCCCGGAATGGCTTGTGAGGTAATATTTCTTCTGACATATAATTTTTAGAAATGTTATGTTCAAATATCTACACTGTGGACATCTAAAGCTCAATTTTTTAAAATCCTTTATTTGATGAAAGTCTTTATAGGTTTTTAGTTTTTTATTTGTGTTCAAAAAATTGCAACAAATTTGTTATTTGTTCACGCTTTTTTCTTCACACTTTATGAAGTGTGAACTTTATTTCTAGGATATTCACAGTTATAAATGTTAATATTTGTTTCAAAAATCTCACACTTAACTAAAGACCTATAAATACTGGGAGTTAAAAATACGGTCACAAAAGGTCGGTCACAAAATGTCAAGAATTGTTTCAAATATTCACTAAAGGTAATAGTGATAAAATATGGATATTGTCACTAATAGTGTCCACATGAAAGTAGTCACTAAAATTTGTGACATAGTACTTGGTCACTATTACCATCACTAAATAGAATAGTGGTCAGTATTTGACCAAATTTTATGTGCCATTGCACGTGGTTTTAAAAATGTGAAATTGTAGTGAAAGGTCAAACGTTTTCTGTTTCCAAAGTAAATATATTTCACGGTTTGTTAAATAAGCAAAACTAAAAATTTCCAAATTAAATGGTAATTAACAAAAGCAATTTCGTGAAATAACACATTGCTCAATCATATACAACTCTAGAAATAAACATTAGGTTTGAGATTTGAATTGTCGTATTAGTGAATGCTTTAATTTTGGTAATGGATTTTCTTGGTAATTATACTACTTCAAAAAACAATTAAGGATAAAGATAAGGGTGAATCTCATATATCTACAGGCTACATAGGCAATCTATTTCCTTAAAGGAAGGTACATAAATTGACAAGACTACAAAATGAACAATAATTAACATTTCATTCTTACGACCTCGAAATTTGATATCCAAATTCTCGCATAAAGATTGAATCTTATCAGGAATCATGGCCTTCAAACATATCTTCGTATGGGTCGTAGTCGCAATTATCATTCTCATAAGTTTTCTTCCTTTGCTCCAGCAGACCATTAGTACCATAAATATTGGTTTATCCAGAATCTCAATTCTCACATATGTGAGATATATTGTAAAATAAATGGTATATGGTTTGAAAGAATTGTTAAAAACACATAGATTTATTTATGTAGGAAGTAAACATAGCCAACAACATGGTCTTATGTTAATAAACACAATAACGCAACGTGAGAAGAAAAGTTGTCGAGGAAAAAGGTGACAAAAGAATGAATTTGTCGAATAAACAATCAAACATCGAAATGTTACTCCCTCCGTCCCATATTAAGTGTCCAGTTTGACTTTTTAAGGGTTTTTTTTATCAACTTTGATCGTAAATATTTGTGTTTGTGTTATATAATACTTAATGAAAATTATACCAATGAAAAAAAATTCAAAACTCTATCAATTTATATATTTTGCATCAAGCATCATATAACATAAAAAAAAACAATTAAGGTCAAAGATTAAAAAAAAGACTTGAAAAAGTCAAACTGAACACTTAATGTGGGACGGACGTAGTATAATTTTCTTAGCATATATGTAATATCAATGCTACTCGTATTACATATCCATGCATGCATGGCAATTATGGCAAAAGTTCAACATAAACTCAAAAATTAGTAAAGATCCAATAAACCAATCACAACCATTTATTTTTTCATCAAATTAAATAAAACTCGCTTTCTACCTATCTTTTAAAAATTAAATATCTCACAAACTGTTAATCGTTACGACAAACGAAACATACTATCGCGACGAGAATTAAATCATCTTTCTATCAAGGGGTACTTTGATATACTTTCAAAGATTTTTTTTTAATTTTTATTTTTCAGTCACGTCTTTACAAATCACACGTGATTTAAAAAAATCATATGTGATTTGTATCACAAATCACATGTGATTATGTGATTTGTGATACAAATCACATATGATTTTTTTCGGACGTGACTAAAAAAAATTCGAATTTTTTTTTTCGAAAGTATATCGAAGTGGATGTCTACTGAAAGATAAAAAAATACTCGTCGCGATGATGTATTTTTTGTCATTTGGCGATTTACCGTTTGCACGATATTTTTTTTAAAATGTGGAAAGTGGGTTTTATTATTTTGATGAAAAATGAGTGACTATAATTGGTCTATTGGGTCTATGCTAAATTTCGGGTCTACGTTAATCTCAACTCTGGCAATTATTCATGTATCATTACGCGCTTTAGAAGTTCCTACATGAGTTTGAGCGGATATTATAACGGGCTATGGTGTATAATATTTTGGTGTCTTTCAACAAACATTGTTTTTAACTTCGTACAAGGTGTGATTGTCTTTCAACAAGCATTGATATTACATACTTGCGACTGTGAGGCTTACCATACGTGATATTACAAATTTGCTAAAAAAACTGTAAAATGATTACAGCATAGATATATCTTCATGAATGATGTGAGAATTGAGATGTCATTCATTTAGCGACCCACACGTGATAAAAGTACGTGTTTAGATGTATATTTTTTTATTCAACAAATTCATTCTTTTGTTACTTTTTCTCGACAACTTTCCTTCTCATGTTGGGTTATTGTTGTTTTATTAACATCAGACCATGTTGTTGACTATGTTTACTTCCTACACAAAGTAAAACTCTGTTTTTTAACAATTCTTTTACACCAGATACCATCTAATTTACAATATATCTTAACGTAGTCAATACTTTAAAACCGGAACAGGTAAGTGATCGTGTTGAAATTAATAATGAACCAAGTTCGGAAAACATTGACATTGAGCCAACGGAAATTGTTCCATGCAAAGAAATAACTCCCGTTGAGTCCAATGAAAACTTTGAAACTAATCACGATAATGATCCTAAACCGTTCAAAGAAAATCAATTTATTTTGATCATCAAAGTGATTAGTAGAATAAGTTTCTACGAAGGGATGCCTTTAATTTTATTAAGAGTTAATTTCATAATTTGTCCCTAATGTTTGTCGGGTATAACGGATTTAGTCCCTCCGAAACTTTTTAACGGATCCAGTCCCCAAACTTTTGACCCGTATCGGGTTTGGTCCCTTGACCAAAAATTCTGTGTGTTGACTGTTGAAATACATTTTTTATACAGTAAAAGGACAAAAATACCCTTGTTGATATTTGGACAGTTTCACTAACCATGTATACAGTAGAAGATGTAGTTACCTTATTCAATTCTTCTTTATGCTTCTCATTTATATTCATCTCCTCTT
>BQNB010031865.1:0-21180 GCA_026074375.1 Tanacetum coccineum | reverse complement strand
AGGATCGTTTGGTTTGGTTATAAACGATTAAGGTGCGTTTGGTGGGGTTGAAATAGGCACCAAGGGTGCGGTTGGGTTATGGCAGCCATTGGATGTGGTTGGTTTTGATAAAACAAACATAGAGTGCGTTTGGCTTTGTTCTCAGCCAACATGGGTGTGTTTGGTTTAACAGATTCACCAACGTAGGGTGCGTTTGGCTTAACTGATTTACCATAAGGGAGCGTTTGGTTGAGCAGGAAATGCATAAGGGCGTGTTTGGGTGAGCAGGAAGTGCATAATGGTGTGTTTGGTTGAGCAGGAAATGCATAAGGGCGTGTTTGGGTGAGCAGAAACAACCTTTAGGGTGTGTTTTGATTTATATAAATTGATTAATAAATATATCATAAGATTTTATAAATATAAAACCAGATTAAATGGTGGTTAATGGTTAAATAAATGTGTCTTATATTATTTAATCTCGCCTAATTATATATATTAATCAAGTGAGTAAATTGCAACACGGATTGATTGAAAAAGGATTAAGTTATAAAATTTTATGATTGTTTAATTTATAATTTCACAATAACTAGATAAATAAACGGGAACCATACTTTTACAAATGAGACAACTATTTTAGCTACGACCCGTCAAGAAAACGAAATACTAAATTATAAAATATTATTTTATAATTCCTGACTAGAAGATAAAGTCATCACTTCTGTAAAAGCTTTTAAAACATCGTTTACCTAATACGTAACTTTAAAACGTACGTTTACTTTTATACAACAACTTTTAATTATTTAAGTGGTGATTTTCTAAGACGTGTCGAATTATTTTGTTTAATTATTTTTATCACATTCTTTATATAATGCTTGTAAAGTATTATATACTGCGACTTATGCTTTTGGTTGTTGTCTTTATTATATAATTCACCATATGAATTATGTAATTGTTCATTTTGCATTATGTAATATAAACGGAATATCTTACACACCTTGCGTTTACTTTTTGATTTATGTATTTAACCAACCACCAAACTATTACAACTTTAAATCTAAATCTTTTATCAACGTGTCGCGTTGATGTACTCATTCATCGGAAAACCCAAGTACATTATCCTAGGTTAGCAGGGTATAACCGTTAAGACAAACCGCAACTTCTTGGTCGAGCCGTTCTAGTTTTCCGTTATGTCTGGCGCTTAATATACGCATTCCCGCCAATCGTTCTTCATCATCTATGTGAGTTTATAGCCCCTCTTTTACTTGTTTTACAAATCTCGGGGGAGAATACATGCTCATTACAACTTGTTTACATACTTGTTTACATACTCATACTTATGCTCATTTTCAAACTAGGTTACTTGGTTTATATAACACTCTTTTTACTTAGGAATTTAAGTATTTAAAGTTGTTTATGAATGCAATGGTTACTTCTTCATTGGACACAAGTATTTTCGGTTATCATTTCATGTTTACGTGTTGCCTAAGTAGCGATTAGACCACTCAATGCCCGAACTATCATGAACTGTTAATTTCTTGACTGGAGGACCGGTTGAGGGAGCGCGAATGTTATAAATAGATCTATTAGGACTAATTATCCCTATCCGGGTGATTAGCGCTCACTGTGCCGGTTTGCCAAACAACGGATATATACCATGTCGAATCTCATTTGGTGTCTTGGTAAGACACCGGTAGGGCATAAGTCATTTGGCATATTATATGCTACATAAATTAGCTTCGGTGTCATGAGCTTAGCGCAACAGTAGATACATTTTGTGTGATACTGTATCTGTTATAGTAGTCACATACATTTTGAAAATCTTGTGGTCCACACTACTTTGTTGAACATTACTGATTACTAATCACTTTCATTATACTGTGGTGAAGCAGTAGACATTATACTTTTTCGGTTCTACATTTACACTTACATTTTTACGTCTATTATAGGAATTGAAATTGGTCATGAATACTTTATGAATCTTTGGATTTCAACATTTAAATTTATTCTTACAAAACTCTATGAACTCACCAACTTTATGTTGACATTTTTAAGCATGTTTTTCTCAGGTGAATTAGATGCTTGGCTTGCTTGATGTGCATTGGAGTCTAAACAATACAAGATTACTTTTCAAACAACATTTAAAGGTCGTTCTCTCGCATCTTGTGCAAAGGTACTCATGAAGTAACGCTCTTAGACAATATTCCGCTGCGACCTAATTTGGGGGTGTTACACTTCGAAGTAACACTTCCCGACATAGTTCCGCTGCGACCATCCTTTGAAGGGTGTTACAGTTCTCTTTAAAGTTGAATTTGCTAATTTGGAAAATATATAAAATTCGCATAACTTAATGAAATACATCTAATATATGTATATACATCTAATTTTTAGCTAAAAAATATAAAATGATACATCTAATTCAAGTCGATACGTCTCTAATATATGGTTATTCAAGTTTTCATCATTTCCAAGTCATGAAAAATAAATTTAAGAAAAAAGCAAATCTTTAACTCAAATATACGTAACATGACACGATACCATTATATACATATACTATATTTCAGTTAAAACTATGTCGTTTTGACATAGTGCTACAGTAACCGGCCCATCGGGCTCCCACTTTGGGCCGGCCCATTTGACATTTTTTTTTGTTTTTTTTTCTTAACTACGCAACTTAAAAAAATTGCTCGACACAAAATAGAAAACAAAATTACAAAAGTACTTATTTATTCATATCAAAAAATATCCGTGACATGAGACCAAACACATAAGCCCATATAAAAAAAGAAACTATTGCACAAAATAAAAAAAAATAAAAATTTGCTCGGCACAAAATAAGAAAAAAAATTACAAAAGTATTGATTTATTCAGATCAAAAAATACCCACGACATGACGCCCAATCACATAAGCCCATATAAAAAAACAATAAACACGAGGCCTGAGAATAAATAAAGCTAACAAAACACAAAAAAAAAAAAAATAAAAAAATTTGAAACGCATCGCATCAACGCGCTGTACAATCATGCTTAACACATATTTACCCAAATCTCATAAAATTATATTTAAAAAAAACCCAAATAGCAAAAAAAAAACAACCTTTAAACACATAACTTTTAAAAAATTAGCACACGCAAACCACACTTATAAAACTTTGAAATCTTACCATACAAATTTTAAAAAAAAACAACACTACATCTATAATAAAAGAAACACCGCTCCGCAGCAACGCGCGAGCAACTATGCTTGTTTCTAACATTTTTTTCTTCAAATAACCCAAAAGTGTTTATGATAAGTAAAACTGCAGCTTAAAAAACTTTTTGTAAAAACTTCATAACACAAAAACATTCTTGCCGATTCAATCATAAAAAAAAGTGCTGTGTTAACTGACCAATACTAAGCTCTCACATTCTACATCCTTCACTCTTTATTTGTCATTTTATCAATATTATAACACATATTTTTTGTCAATTTTATTAGTTTTGTTCCGTATTTATTGTCAATTTAATAATTTTGACTTATTAAACTTTATAATTTTTGTTTCGTACTTTTAGTTTTATAGCTTTTCAAAATAAATAAAATAAAAGAAGTAAAAAAAAACATGAAGGATGTTATTGGTATTTTACTATTTTAGGAAAGGGGTATACACATAGAAAGTCGTAAATGACACTGCCACAGTATAACAAACCTTCCCACTCTGCTCCTTTCACCACCTGACACAACAACAACCCAATTTTATTATTAAAAAAAATCAAATCCATTTTTTAAATAAACAAAACAAAATACAAAACCCAAAAAACCAACATTTAAACACTTTTTATCAGATAGATCAGGTCACAACTCTTCTAGAAACATCTCAGCCGTCCATCGCATCTCCTCACGCGCCTCCCTCACTCGCCGCCGTAACAACCTTTCTCCGATCAATTACATTCTATTTTGTATTTTTCTATATTTTCTTTTCTAACCTTAATTTTTTACAATTTTGAATGTCTGAAGTAACCCGGTTGTTGTAAATGAGTGTACTGATATGAATCACGGCCGGTTTTAGGTCCGGCCGGTAACAAGACTAGATCTCCGGTTAAATTAGGTAAACCGGCGGCTAAACCTAAAATTAAACCGGAGGAGGTTAAAAAACCGGTAACGGTTACCGTTAAGTCGCCGTTAAAGTCTGTAACTGTAACGCCTCCGTCGATATTGAGACGGAAGGTTTCGATGAACGCGTCGTGTTCGTCTGATGCGTCGAGTGATTCTTCGCATATAAGTGTCCTAGTGTAATTTTAGTAGAAGAGTGTACCCCAAGCGGTCGGCGTTGGTTTGAGAAGCGGTTGTTGCGAAAAGTGTTGCGAAGTTGGAGAAAGCTAAGTGATGTTTGAATGTAGGTTCGCCTGATGGTTTTGAGTGGACGGAATAGTGTGCCTTGGTTACGCCAATACTAGGGAATGATTCGCTATCAGTACTTGAGTTTTTTAGCGTGTTTAACTATCTGTACATTTAATGATGTTTTAATTGTGACAAACGAGAATAGAGGTATGGCTTTGCGTTTAGATTTGCTTATGATTTGTTTTATGTTACATTGCTTCTCTGCGAAATGCGGGGTTAACTAAATGCTTTAAATGTTACAGTGGACATATATATAACCTAAATGCAAGCATGCCGGTGCGTTTTAGTTTAGGATTGAATACAATGATTAAATCACAGATTCATGACTAACTGGTTATGTCCTAAAAAGGTGCAAATCCTATGGTGCCAACAGGCAACCATTCTGCATGGTGACAGGAGAGAGACCCACTTTTCCACAAACCAATAAACTGTTGCCTTGTTGATTTAGGCAAGTTTAGTCATACTTTTAGGAATCTCAATCATTTTCCATTAGGTTAAATGTAAATCTGATTGTTCTGAAATATATTTTAGGTTTTTAGGGCTGTGGGCTATGAGAGTTGGTGTTTTCTTTACTATTGTGTATGAGGATTCTAGTATTAGTTATTGATCCTGCTTGGAGCCCTAGACAGTTTCCGAAAAGGAAAACAATAAGTGCTTACGTCTCTGACTAGGTTGTTACTTTAATATTTGATACCGATGTTTTCTTCTCTCGTACGTCAGATAGTTTACACGACAGAAATCAGAGGAGGGTGATAGCTAGAAACTGGAATGTAGTGGTGTAAAGATTTAACTTATGCATTCTGATATAATGCAGTTGAAAATAGTCAATTAAGTGTTAGGACGTTGGCGAACTTGAGTTAAATAACTATAACTACCACATCACTAATCAGCTTTGTTTACTGATATGAGTCTTTCGTATTATAAAAGGTAAAGCAATAGTGAAAAACTCTTCTAGGTTGTGCAGCTAGAGTTAACTAATACGGATCTACACTTTATTTATGTTTTCTCGATTTCAACGGTCATGATTACCCTGTAGGAGCATTAATAGAAACCATGGAGTATCTCCTCGCATAAATTGAGTACCTTTTTCGTTTAATGTTATTTGTTGATCACGACTTGTCGTTATTGATCTTCAGTTATCTGTTCTTTATAGTGTTTTGGGAAGTCTAATGGCTTAACCTAAGCCTATTATTGTTGCCATTGTGGTCTCTGTAGTTTTACAAAAATATTCTGTATTAATAATGAAACGATATCTCGTATGTAGATAATGAATGCTTAGTGTAATGTGATCCACTTTTAGGAGCTAATGTAAGTTTTGTAAACAGCGTCTCTGTCTCTGGATGAGATTTTAATGTGATAATCCTTGACCAAGTGCCGAAAACAAAGTTAGCACCCGTAGATTAGGTATATTTAATGCTTCAGAATATTGTAGAAAAATATCACGTGACCTGTACTGTTGTGTCGTTTTCTCTTTATGAAAATGCATGCTAAAGTTCAAAACAAGTAATGCCACCACTCCTTTACGTCAATAATTATGAACTTATGATACAAGGTGCTAAACTCATCTTGTTTTAGCATTCTAAAAGTATCTGTGTAAACAATTGGAAGCAGCATCTTTTCTGCACTTTTCCTCCTCATTATTTCTGGTATCATTATCTTTTTTAATGGTGGGAGTTATTACTGGTGCTCCTCTGTGCCCTATTCCTCAAATTTTACTAAAAATTCCCGACTCTTAAATTGTTCTTCAGTCTCACTAATGAAACAGAAGGTGTAGTCTCATTAGTTATTTCATTTGATTGGACAAAAACAGTCGTTTCTAGCTCAGAGTTACATTACATGTATAAGTAGTTATGTCTTGTTTATATGACATCCTCTTCTTTATATCTTATCTTTATAGCAGTTTTGTATTCTCTCAAAGGTCTATGATGACGCATGTCTATTTTTGTTTCCACTCCAAAGAACGTGGAATATGGTCTACCCTCATTACTAAGTGCAAGATGCGTTATCTTTAGTTACTTAACTTATTGAGGAATTATCTTGTGCATTCGTATTTCATTATATGCTATGTGTCTGCCTTTATACAGACACTTATTGATGGAAGCGTCATTAGTCACATTATATGAATAGCTCAGCAAGAACAACAACAACAACATTACCCAATCCTGTCGGTAGCATTATATGGATAGTTATACGCGCTATATTATATGGTTAGCCTGCTAATGATGAAAACACATCTTTTAATAATCTGTGTTTTATTAAACCTTTATAACTATTTGTGTCATGCATTATACAAGCTAGGCAATGAAAATTCCTCATGATCTGTGACTGTTAGATCCTATATCTGTGCTAAGTTTTTTTTACCAGTTTCTACACATCCGAGTACAAAATGCCAAAATAAGTAGAGATTGCATTATGTGGATATGTTTACCAGAATTTGTTTCCAATAAAAGCTTAGGAGTCTGCATTACATATAAATAGCGACACATGAAAACAGCTGAGACACGATAGCATATTTCTTTGATGTTTTTTGAACTAATTTTGTAATATGTGTTGCTTGTTTGCAATTTTAAGCATATATTAAGCCTTGCATGGCAGCTGCTAGAGTACTAAATGATACCTTCATTGAATGCTTTTTTATTTTACAATTCTTTCAAAAAACCCTGCCAGATGAAGAGCGATGCAGTATTATTTCTGTATCAAATCGCGTACATCAGATATCACAAACAAAACAGATATACATGCTATGACTAGTCATAAACATCTTGGAAACTTGTTTCTGCTGTTGAATTTTTTTGAAAAGTTAAAATCTGCCTAGTGCGACATTTAAACTTAGACATCACAATTATTACGATTTTGTTTGTTCCTTTTCTGAAGACCTTGTACCTGTATTCCTGATGAAGAATTGGGGAGTTCCTGTACATTAGACATGTATGAGCCAGAAGAGTAACTTTGTTTTTATTAATTTAAATTCAATATTGAATTATTCTTTTGTAGCAGCAATTTGACTGTCATTGCATGGCAACATTCAGGAAATTGTTTGAATTGCTCAGTTTATCAACTGCTTTGGCTGAACTCACATGGCCCACTATTCTCAGTAAAAGACATTTGTTTAGGTATGCACGTTATATTATTTTAATGCACGAAGTGATTATTAAACATATAACAGTAAGAATTTTTATAGTTTCTTTCTTATAACCTAGCGAATTTTAATGACATTGGCCATGTGTGCAGGGAAGTTTGTTCTTGGATTTGACCCTGATATGCTCTCAAAAATGAGTGAAAAAAAGAATAGTCGGCCCAGAGGAAACCCCTGCACATCTCCTTCTTTCAGAGTGAAGTTAACGAGGATTCAAAAATAGGGGGTAAAGTTCAAATAAAAAACACAAAGTTTACTCATCTGCACATTACTTTCATCA
Organism: Tanacetum coccineum; assembly: GCA_026074375.1. Lineage (NCBI taxonomy): Eukaryota > Viridiplantae > Streptophyta > Magnoliopsida > Asterales > Asteraceae > Tanacetum > Tanacetum coccineum. The sequence continues at coordinate 13,410 of BQNB010031865.1, read as the reverse complement.
TGTACAGGAACTCCCCCATTACTTCACATGAATAACGAGCGCAACAAGATCTTCAGAAAAAGGAAACATACAAATCATAATAAAATGTGCTGTCTAAGTTTAATGTCGCACTAGGCAAGATTTTAACTTTCAAAAAAAAATTCACATGCAGAAACAAGTTTCCAAGATGTTTATGACTAGTCATAGCATGTATATCTGTTTTGTTTGTGATATCTGATGTACGCGATTTGATACAGAAATAATACTGCATCGCTCTTCATCTGGCAGGGTTTTTTGAAAGAATTGTAAAATAAAAAAGCATTCAATGAAGGTATCATTTAGTACTCTAGCAGCTGCCATGCAAGGCTTAATATATGCTTAAAATTGCAAACAAGCAACACATATTACAAAATTAGTTCAAAAAACATCAAAAGAAATATGCTATCGTGTCTCAGCTGTTTTCATGTGTCGCTATTTATATGTAATGCAGACTCCTAAGCTTTTATTGGAAACAAATTCTGGTAAACATATCCACATAATGCAATCTCTACTTATTTTGGCATTTTGTACTCGGAGGTGTAGAAACTGGTAAAAAAAACATAGCACAGATATAGGATCTAACAGTCACAGATCATGAGGAATTTTCATTGCCCAGCTTGTATAATGCATGACACAAATAGTTATAAAGGTTTAATAAAACACAGATTATTAAAAGATGTGTTTTCATCATTAGCAGGCTAACCATATAATATAGCGCGTATAACTATCCATATAATGCTACCGACAGGATTGGGTAATGTTGTTGTTGTTCTTGCTGAGCTATTCATATAATGTGACTAATGACGCTTCCATCAATAAGTGTCTGTATAAAGGCAGACACATAGCATATAATGAAATACGAATGCACAAGATAATTCCTCAATAAGTTAAGTAACTAAAGATAACGCATCTTGCACTTAGTAAACGGGTAGACCATATTCCACGTTCTTTGGAGTGGAAACAAAAATAGACATGCGTCATCATAGACCTTTGAGAGAATACAAAACTGCTATAAAGATAAGATATAAAGAAGAGGATGTCATATAAACAAGACATAACTACTTATACATGTAATGTAACTCTGAGCTAGAAACGACTGTTTTTGTCCAATCAAATGAAATAACTAATGAGACTACATCTTCTGTTTCATTAGTGAGACTGAAGAACAATTTAAGAGTCGCGAATTTTTAGTAAAATTTGAGGAATAGGGCACAGAGGAGCACCAGTAATAACTCCCACCATTAAAAAAGATAATGATACCAGAAATAATGAGGAGGAAAAGTGCAGAAAAGATGCTGCTTCCAATTGTTTACACAGATACTTTTAGAATGCTAAAACAAGATGAGTTTAGCACCTGTATCATAACATTCATAACTATTGACGTAAAGGAGTTTTGGCATTACTTGTTTTGAACTTTACATGCATTTCATAAAGAGAAACGACACAACAGTACAGACACGTGATATATTTCTACAATATTCTGAAGCATTAAATATACCTAATCTACGGGTGCTAACTTTGTTTTCGGCACTTGGTCAAGGATTATCACATTAAAATCTCATCCAGAGACAGAGACGCTGTTTACAAAACTTACATTAGCTCCTAAAAGTGGATCACATTACACTAAGCATTCATTATCTACATACGAGATATCGTTTCATTATTAATACAGAATATTTTTGTAAAACTACAGAGACCACAATGGCACAACTAGGCATAAGGTAAGCATCTAGACATTCCCAAAACACTATAAAGAACAGATAACTGAAGATCAATAACGACAAGTCGTGATCAACAAATAACATTAAACGAAAAAGGTACTCAATTTATGCGAGGAGATACTCCATGGTTTCTATTAATGCTCCTACAGGGTAATCATGACCGTTGAAATCGAGAAAACATAAATAAAGTGTAGATCCGTATTAGTTAACTCTAGCTGCACAACCTAGAAGAGCATCTTTCACTATTGCTTTACCTTTTATAATACGAAAGACTCTCATATCAGTAAACAAAGCTGATTAGTGATGTGGTAGTTATAGTTATTTAACTCAAGTTCGCCAACGTCCTAACCAGCTGAAAGTTATCTGCATCCGAAGTACTAAATGACTATTTTCAACTGCATTATATCAGAATGCATAAGTTAAATCTTTACACCACTACATTCCAGTTTCTAGCTATCACCCTCCTCTGATTTCTGTCGTGTAAACTATCTGACGTACGAGAGAAGAAAACATCGGTATCAAATATTAAAGTAACAACCTAGTCAGAGACGTAAGCACTTATTGTTTTCCTTTTCGGAAACTGTCTAGGGCTCCAAGCAGGATCAATAACTAATACTAGAATCCTCATACACAATAGTAAAGAAAACACCAACTCTCATAGCCCACAGCCCTAAAAACCTAAAATATATTTCAGAACAATCAGATTTACATTTAACCTAATGGAAAATGATTGAGATTCCTAAAAGTATGACTAAACTTGCCTAAATCAACAAGGCAACAGTTTATTGGTTTGTGGAAAAGTGGGTCTCTCTCCTGTCACCATGCAGAATGGTTGCCAGTTGCCACATAGGATTAGGCACCATTTAGGCATATCAGTTAGTCATGCCATTCAGTGCTCTTAATCTAATGTATCAATCCAAACTAAAACGCACCACATGCTTGCAATTAGAGTTATATATATGTCCACTGTAACATTTCAAAGCATTAGTTAACCCGCATTTCGCAGAGAAGCAATGTAACATAAAACAAATCATAAGCAAATCTAAACGCAAAGCCATACCTCTATTCTCGTTTGTCACAATTAAATCATTAAATGTACAGATAGTTAAACACGCTAAAAAACTCAAGTACTGATAGCGAATCATACCAGGTTAAAAAAAGAAATTTGCCGTAACCAGCACACCTCTTCCGCACATCAACCATCAGGCGAAACCTCCATCAAACCATCACTCTCAACTTTCTCCAACTTCGCAACACTTTTCGCACAACCGCTTCTCAAACCAACAGCCGACCGCTTGGGCGTCACACTCCTTCTACTAAACTTACCACTAGACACTCTACTATGCGAAGAATCACTCGACGCATCAGACGAACACGACGCGTTCATCGAAACCTTCCGTCTCAATATCGACGGAGGCGTTACAGTTACAGACTTAACGGCGACTTAACGGTAACCGTTACCGGTTTTTTAACCTCCTCCGGTTTAATTTTAGGTTTAGCCGCCGGTTTACCTAATTTAACCGGAGATCTAGTCTTGTTACCGGCCGGACCTAAAACCGGCCGTGATTCTGAATCAGTACACTCCATTACAACAACCGGTACTTCAGACATTCAAAATTTGTAAAAAATTAGGGTTAGAAAATATAGCAAATTCACGATAGAATTAAATGATTCGAGAAAGGGTTGTTACGCGGCGAGTGAGGGAGCGCGTGAGAGAATGCTATGGACGGCTGAGATGTTCTAGAAGAGTTGTGACCTGATCTATCTGATAAAAAGTGTTTAAATGTTGGTTTTTTGGGTTTTGTATTTTGTTTTGTTTATTTAAAAAATGGATTTGATTTTTTTTAATAATAAAATTGGGTTGTTGTTGTGTCAGGTGGTGAAAGGAGTCAGAGTGGGAAGGGGGTTTGTATACTGTGGCCAGTGTCAATTACGACTTTCTATGTGTATACCCCTTTCCTAAAATAGTAAAATACAATAACATCGCTTCATGTTTTTTTTTTTCTTTTTTGTTTATTTATTTTGAAAAAACTAAAGAAAAACTAAAAGTAAGAAACAAAAATTATAAGTTTAATAAGTCAAATATTAAATTGACAATAAAATACGGAACAAAACTATAAAATTGACAAAAGATGTGTTATAATATTGAGAAATGACAAATAAATGAGTGAAGATGTAGAATGTGGGTAAGAATAGGTCATTAACACAGCCTTTTTTTTATGTTGAATCGGCAATAACGACCCTTTTGTTATGAAGTTTTTACAAAATTTTTAAGCTGCAGTTTTACTTATCAAACACTATTGGTATGAGAAAAATGTTAGAAACAAGCATAGTTGCTCGCACGTTGCTGCGGGACGGTGTTCTTTTATCATAGAGTAGGTGTTTTTTTTTTTAAAATTAGAACGGTAAGATTTCAAAGTTTTTAAGTGTGGTTTGCTTGTGCTATATATTTTAAAAGTTATTTGTTTAAAGGTTGTATTTTTTTTTTGCTATTCTTGGGTTTTTTTATATAATTTTATGAATTTGGGTAAATATGTGTTTAGCATGATTGTCCGCGCGTTGATGCGAGCGTAAATTTTTATTTTTATTTTTTGTGTTTTGTTCGGCTTTTATTTTTCGGCCTCGGTTTAATGAGTTTTTTTATATGTCTTCTGTGTTGGGCGTCCTGCGTTGGTATTTTTTGACTGAAATAAATCAATACTTTTGAAAATTTTGTTTCTATTTTTGTGCCGAGCATATTTTTAATTTTTTTATTTTATGCAATAGTTTCTTTTTTTATATGGCTTATGTTTGATCCCATGTCCACGGATATTTTTTGAATATGAATAAATAAGTACTTTTGTAATTTTGTTTCCTATTTTGTGTCGAGCAATTTTTTTTAAAGTTGCGTAGTTAAAGAAAAAAAACCAAAAAAAATGTCAAATGGGCCGGCCCAAAGTGGGAGCCCGATGGGCCGGTTACTGTAGCACTATGTCAAAACGACATAGTTTTAACTGAAATATAGTATATGTATAATAATGGTATCGTGTCATGTTACGTATATTTGAGTTAAAGATTTGCTTTTTTCTTAAATTATTTTCATGACTTGTAAAATGATGAAACTTGCAATAACCATATATTAGAGACGCATCGACTTGAATTAGATGTATCATTTTATATTTTTTAGCTAAAAATTAGATGTATATACATATATTAGATGTATTTCATTAAGTTATGCGAATTTTATATATTTTCCAAATTAGCAAATTCAACTTTAAAGAGAACTGTAACCACCCTCAAAAATGAGTCGCAGCGGAAATATGTCCGGGAGTGTTACTTCATAATACAACAGCACAAGATACAAGAGAACGACCTCTAAATGTGTCGTTTGAAAATAATCTCGTTGATTTTCTTGAAATTAATATAACATTTGTCCCATAATTGCATCACAATGAAAAGCTTGAAAACAATACAACGAGATTTGATCATTTGAATGTAAGTAGAAATCCATGAATGAAAATCCTGTCAATTTAGACTCCAATGCACATCAAGTAATCCAAGCATCTAATCCACCTGAGAAAAACATGCTTAAAATGTCAACATAAAGTTGGTGAGTTCATAATTTTTGTAAAGTAAATGTTGAATTCAAAGAGAAGGAATGTCGTACTTCTTCAACCGGCAATATAATAAAAAACTTTTGGTTTAATAACCAGTATTGTTCAACAAAGTAGTGTGACCACAAGATTTCTAAATATATACAACTATAACAGACACAGTAATCACATAAAATGTATTTACTAGTTTTGCGCTAGAGCTCATGACATCTGAAGCTAAAATTATGTAGCAAATGAAAATCCAAATGTATTCTGCCCTACCGTGCCTACCAATACACCAAATGAAATTGTCATGATATATACCGTATTTCCGTACACCGACACATGAGCGCTACTCACCCGCGATAGGATAATTAGTCCCATAGATCCTATTATAACATCACGCTTACAATCAGTAATTAACAATTCATGAAATTTCGCATGATGGTCATAAACGCAACTTAAGGCAACACGTAAACATGAGATGATTACTAGAAATACTTGTGTCCAATGAAAAGAACCATTGTATTCATAAACAGCTTTAAATACTTAAATCCATAAGTAGAAAGAGGGTATGATATAAATCAAGTAACCGAGTTTGTAAATGAATATGAGTATGTAAACAAGTATGTAAACAAGTTGTAATGAGCATGTATTCTCCCCCGAGATTTTGTAAGAAATTATAAACAGGTGAAAAGGGGCTATAAACTCACCTGAAACGAAAGCTACCAGTCGAATCATTAGTTTGAAGTAGTCACGAACAATCGGCAACATGATCACGACCTATATATGTCGCTTAATTATAATATACTCGAAGTACCATCGACGATGTGTTACATCGTAGCGCAAATCACATAAATTATAAATATAAACATGACACGTGAAGAGATTCCCACTTGCGGCGACTTAATCCGAAACCTCCACTCCATTAGTATAGACATTCCTTACTCTTTATCTTACGTGGTATAATAGAAAACTTTCTATTTTTCGGAAACTTTTTATTTTAGGAAAGTTACCTTAATTGGTAATTTATAAACACCTAAGTATATTTTTAATACTTACCATTTTTATTAGACTTTATATAAGTCTTTATATGTCTTTTTACATCTTTTATACATTTTGACCCAAATCTGACCCGTACCAAACGAGCCACTAAATCACGTTTTCACGACTCCAGAGTAAAAGAAATTTTATCGGAAATGACATTCCGGACGACTTTTTAGTTTTGACCGAGACTTGAATCTCGACAGAAAATGACCAAAATGCCCTCTTATTAAATCTGATGCAATATAAATTTTATAAAAACTGCTGCTGTTTGACCAACGTTTTGACCCGCTAAATCACACTTTCGTAAGTTTGACCAAAAAGTAACTTTATGCAAAACGTCGCTCCGAACAGCTTTCGTGTTTCGCCGGAAGGCTGAAACGGACTCGAAAATGCCCGAAATTGACGTTGAAAATCGGACCAGCAGCTATTTTTGCCTAAAATAGCTGTCAAGATGTAACATGTATTTTCCGAACTTAATTTGCTATAACTTCTTCGTTTTTAAGAGTTACGGGGCGTTCAATTTACCGAAACGTTCACAAAATTACCCTCTTCGATATTATCAAATCAAAAATACAATTTTACAAAGTCTCAGACCCCGAAATACGTGCTAAACTTTCTGTTTTAGTCGATTATTACCAAAACGTGCCAAAATTATTTTTCGACCAAATATTCGCTTACAATACTCTTACTTAACCTATACACGGCCTTCATGCCGATCAATCAACCTAGCACAACTAGTCTAACGCAAGTGTCCCATGGATTTCATCACATTTAAACAACAAAATAACAGAACCCAAGTAAACGAAGACTTATAACAACACCGAAGAGTTGGGTCGACGACTGCTACGGCGCGAACTCAGCGTACACCCGCTGGCCCGAACAACAAACGCACCCTTTTGGGTGCCGGAGAAACCAAACGCAGCCTTGGGTGGTTGGGAAGAGATGGTGAGGAGGTTCGGTGGCTGGAGGAGGGTGGCGCGTGGTGTGGTAGATCGGATAGATCGGGTGAAGGGGAGCATTTTTGGAGTTCGCCGGAAAACTCGCCAGAAAATTTTTCCGGCGGTGGTGGTGGTGGCCGACGGCGGCTGGGTGGCGGCCGGATTTATGGAGGGAAAGTGTTTTAATTGTGTGTTTATCAAAAAAATGAAATGAAAGAAATGGTATAAAAAATTTATTTATAATAAAACTTTTAAAGTAAAGTGACAAGTACCAAATAATAGAGGGTGAATTGTGTAAATATAAATTGTAGTTTTTTTATAACTATCGGTTCGGGACTCGTTTGAACTAGTTAACGGTCGATTCGAGTCACGAAACTTGCGCCATTGTTTTCCAAATCATTTTTCCAATAAAAATGAGTATTTACTTGATAACATTTCATAAATGTTTTTTATAATATTAATTAAAACATTTGTAAATTATTGATAACACTGTTAAGCTTTACCGATAAAATATATTTGACTTGAATAAACCTAAATCCAATTTAAGGCCCAAAGTTTTTCTTTAAAAATTTTAACACGTACACTACTCATCCCAAGCACATAGCAATAACAATTTAGAAGTCACGACAACCTTGACCAAATCAAAAAAATACAATTAAGACACCCATCATGTATATTTCTTACATGACTACCCTACCTATACCTATTTCTTTCTCTATTCACATAGTTACGTCTCATCACCTGATTCAAATTTTAAAAAGATAGGAATATATTCTTAAAAGTGGTTAGCAATAAGTATTAGGAAAAAGTATTATGAATAGTATAGGAATAAGTATAAATTCTCAAATAGTGGCCAGGAAACTATATAAGAATAGTATTATGAATAGTAATATAACTCAAATAGTCTTAGGATAGTATAGGAATAGTAATAGAATTCTATCAAATAGTTCTAGAAAATAGCAATGATAACAAATAGTATTAGGAAGTAACACTATTGTTATATTCCTTCATAGTGTACCCATCACAATGTAATTTTGAAAGCCAAGACCGACAAATGTTTAGCTTATAAATAAAGATAAAAAATAAATAACTTATGATTTATATTAATATGTTTTGAAATTTACAGGCTACGCGGCAATTGTTTTTATGCGACGGTAAAAAGTCCAAATGTTAAAAAAAATTCGAACCGGACCCAAAATGTCAAAAGGTAACATAGACATTTAAAGTTTCGAAAATTGCCGGATGTTACAAGAACAAGTTCTTCTTTGCTTCTTAATTCATTTTTCTAGTTCCTTCTCCAAATATGGAAAAGAAGCACAACCATCGACATACAAATGACTCAGCACAATCCGTTATCTAACTTCAAATTAAATAATTTTTAAATTATTACTAATGCCATCTTTTGTGGTTCTTGATTTCAAAAATCAAACAACTTACATATTTGTTAAGGCAAACACAAAATCATCTAGCAGGGTTTGAACGGGTCCAAAAGGTACGTGTCATGAGAAGAAGAATACAGTTACACTATGATGGAACGTTTACATATGTGTTTGAATAGCTAGAAGAAGATGAGGACATTATAAATAGTTTGAATCGAAGTACAAAGTACGGTTTGTATTTAGGGATCATGAATGATGGCCAAATGAAAAAATTAAGGTTATAATGGAGAAAACGGTTTCACTCGCAAGTGGGTTAAAAAGCGATTTATAAAGTCAGGTAGGAGTAACTCACATGTCCACGTAATCATAATTTATGTGGAAACCGTATAGGGGATGAATACAATTTCGTTTAAAAACTTTAGTTACAGACATTACATAACTCTCTGCCGGCGGTCCCATAAATATATGGGGGTCGCCTGAATAAATTTAGGGAATCGCCTGCTTTATAAAGGACCGCCTCCAGAAGAGTTTTACTGACTAGATCATTTGTATCAAATACTCTATCCATGGTGACAACCAAATAACCAATATGAAAGTGTTTTAATACTAGTTCTACAATAGCTATACCATATGGTAGTAAAGCATATCCAATGACATAACCATAAACACAATATCCATGACACAAATATAATTACAACAATATAAACTACTAGTCACACAATCATCTATATCATGCATAAATAAATATAAAGCGGTAAATGCAAATACAAGCGAAAGAGTATAAGTAAAGTAAATGCAAACCGGCCGACCCCACCCACCCACCGATGATTTTAGTTTATTTCTGTCATGAAGCTACCTCTTCCGCCCTACTCCACTCTCAGTACCCAACTCGAGAGTTACTTCACTAGTCAACAAGCTCCCTTCTTGGCGGAGAAAACCATACAAGTTGCTTACATTATTTTCCGACACTAAGCTAGATGTCGAGTCCTTCTTCGGGTACAACCAAACTTATTATGTTTTATGGTCCAACAAAACAAACCTTGTGTTTTAATGCCTAAACACATAAACCGTGTCGCTTACATTATTTTCTGACACTAAGCTAGATGTCGAGTCCTAATCTTAGCTAGAACCAATCTACTACTTCACTAATGTATTTTAAGGCCTAAAATACTAACCGACACACAATTAACCCATCCGAATTTATACACCATTCAGATCTACACACCACTAAAGATTTTCAGGTTTTCGGGGTTCCGTTAGGTCAAAAACGCGAAAAATGCAATTTAAACATTAAAGCATAAAAACAACTACCGGGAGTGATCGTAAACTGTGAAACACTTAGAAAAGATAAAATAACTCATATATCATCTAAACTAATCAAAATCCAAAGTCAGAACGCGTCTGATGATGTTTTTCAGATTTACGCGGGTTAACTTCTCGGTAAACTACCGGATTCAAACGTAACGTATAAAAGTCAAAAATAATTACCGGAAAGTTAGAAAATATTGACCTAAAATTTTTAGGATGTGACACTGCCAGTATTTAAGGGGACCGCTAGCCTATTTAAGGGACCGCCTCGACAAACACTCTTGTTTTTGTCTTTTTGTGGTGAAGGTAAAATCTGGTGAAAGTGACACTTGTTTTAGGGGGTGACCAGATTTTGAAATTCAAAATAATTACCAAATAAAACATTTCTTTATAATTCAAAAATAATTTTTGTAAATAGTTTTTGAAAAATAGTTTTGTTATATTTATAAAATATAAAGTTTAAGACAAATACTTATGTCTTTGATCATTCTACAAGTTTAATGTTGTTTGTACATACCTTACGTGATTTACGTCGGGTGCAAACAAATATCGGTATTGATGTAGATTTGAGACGTTGAGAGATGTGCATGCAAGTATGCATTGATAATTTGTGATTACGAGTAACTTGCGCACTTTACGTTACGTATTACAAGTTACATGTTTGTCATCACCAAAACATAAAGAGATCATATAGATTAAATATCGTAATATTTGCACTAACAATAAAATTAATTCTTTAAGTCAAAATGGGTCATCTATTACTGATTATTATCATAAACGGAATGCTTTGTGAAAACAGTTTGATCCTTTGGTTTAATTACCTAGATGCACTTTTCATGTTGTTGAGGACTTTAAAAAGCATAATCAGTTAATGAAATTAATGCAGTTGTTGATAGAATTAGATGATTATTATAAGCAAATTAAAAGTATTATTCTCTTTAGAGATCCATTACCGGATGTCAAAAATGCTTATGCTACTATTTTCAGTGAGGAGTCTCATAGGGTTGTCATTTCTGGTAGTGGGACTTCATAAAGGTCTAGTCTTCTGCATTTGCTGCTAATGTACTTAATAAAGGAAACTTTTAGAGGCCTTAAACCTCTACAAATGTTTCTAGACCACCTACTGACCAGACCTAATGATATTAGGAATAGAAGAACTATTAGGGGTTCTACTTTAGTTTGTGAATAATGTAGTTTTAATGGACATACCATTGAAAAATGTTTCAAACTTATTAAATATCCTTCAAACTTTTGAAAAAAAGGAAATAATAATAGTTCTCAAAAGAATAATAAAAGGATTTCTAATAATAATACTGTTGGTTCTAGTTATTCTGATGAACGACTTTCTACTTTTCTTAATCTCTTAAAAGACAATTATGGGCAATCAAAAAATGTTCATGCCAATATGGCATGTACTATTTTTAATAACATTCAAGTTTTTAATAAAAAATTTAGCAAGTTTTTTTTGTTTCTAACCGTATAATGATTTGCACCTTCTTGATCAGAGTCTGTGTAAGATGCACATTTGGATACTTTAATGCGTAGGGAGTGATATCTGAAATAAGACAAGAAAAAGAATGCTTGGGTTAGCACGAAACGTAGGGGTGGACCCTAGAGAATCAAATGACATGAATTATGGTGCGTGTTTAGAGAGAGAGAGAGAGAGAGAGAGAGAGTAGCAAGGGAATAAAAACATACCTATTTTATACAAGTGAGCCATCTATTTATAGGCAAACCTTAGGAATGACCTAGACTTTGCTACGTGTCTCATTTTGATTGGATGAGAGGAGCATGATCTCACTAGCCAATAAGAGAGCGTCTGCTGATGCTCTAAGATTGTATGCATGAGCAACAGTTTATGCATGAGAGGGAATAAAGGATAGCCATTTGTCCTTGTTGGGTCCATAATTTTTTTTTTATCTTTTAGCACAGAGCCTTGTTCTCTTGCCGGAAGCTTTGGTTCCTCGAAAGCTATGGCTCCGTTTTGGGTGAACTTCACTATGTATTGGCGGATTCCCTTACGGTAGTCCGGTAGACTTTACGCCAATGATCACGTCCAAGTGTCATGTGTGCAGCATCGGAGGCTAGGCTCCGGCCGTAAGATGGGATACACAATCACATTGCAATACCAAAATCATCAATAAAATCAACGAACTTGCTTTTGGTAACCGAACAAGTAAAAGACCCCAAATTACATTTAGACATAACGGTAGGAGGTGTAATGCAAAAAAAAGGGGAAATAATCCAAGTAAAAAACAAAATTGTTAAAGATGAAGAGGCTCGCCGGAATAAGGTTATTCACCAACAAGAAAGAGGCGCGGATGGTTTTTTAGAAAAGGACGGTAAAAATGAGAAAGGAAAGAGACTGAAATTATTTAAACCACAATCACAAGTGAATCTGGACCGTACACATGCCCCACTAGGCGAAACAAATGGTGTAAACTTAAAAGCACGTAGATGTCACGCAGAGTTCAAAGCAGTAAAACAATCAAGTACAAACATCTGAAAAGAAAATGCCAGGCGCCAAAAATTCATTTTGGAAGCTCCGACATTTAATTTTGAAAAAACATATTCAAAAGACCGCCAAAATATGCTACGAACGATAAAGAGTCCGGTGCATTATGCTTCGAGGACTAACATAACACATTAGACTAAGGGACTTGATGGTGTACCCCATCTTACAGCCAAAGTCTAACCACTGATGTTGTATAAGTGGCACTTCAAAGTGATCATTTGCGTAAAGCGTACTAGGCTACCATAAAGGAATTCACATATACACAACAAAGAGCACTCCAAACGGAGCCTAAGCTTCTGAGGAACCAAAGCCTACGATGATAACAAGGCTCCGCGCTAAAGACAAAACATAATATTTTATGGACTCAACAAGGATAACAGTCATCCTTTATTCCTGCCCATGCAAAGACAGCTGCGCATGGGCATGATCTCGAAGCCTCAACATATGCTCTCTCATTGGCTTGCGAGATCATTCTCCTCTTAGCCAATCTGGTTAAGACACATAGAAGGATCTAGGTCATTTCTAGGGTTTTCCTATAAATAGCGGACTCATTTGCACTAATCAAGTATGTTTTTATTCCCTCACTACTTTCTCTCTCAAAAATACCTACCACTTTGCATGACATCTTATTCCTATGCCAGAGTCGGTTGGAAGGTTCCATCTCTGCGCGTCGACTAACCCAAGCGTTTCTTTTATGTCTTATTTCAGATATCTTTACCACGCTTTGAAGTATCCAAGTCTGTCCTCAACGTATACCCTGATAAAAAATGGTGCAAAATATTATACGATCACTACATATAATAAGAATCCAATGATGGGAAGTTGTCTATTTTGGATAGGCTCACTTTTATATACTTTCTGAGATCTATCATACTTCATTATTATCTATTTAACTAAATAAGTTTTGGTTCC
>BQNB010031864.1:43619-53622 GCA_026074375.1 Tanacetum coccineum | reverse complement strand
ACTAAATGACAATCAAACTCCTTCACATGTTACATTAAATGATGAGAAATCTTCATTCACTTTAAGTAATTAAATCAAATATAAAAATAATAATATTATATATCAGATTGTGTTGTTAATAAATGATAAAAAAGTTAAGATTTGTTGTATGTATTAGTTGTATAAGTAGAAGAGTAAGAAAATATAATATTTTAATAAGAGATTGAGTTGGGGAAGTTGTGAATAAACATAGTATATTGTTGATAATTGAGTTACAACGTACTACTAGTTACTCTATATTTTGGCTTTGCTTAGATTTATCTACATCTACATTCTATTATGAAGCATATATGTTACCATACTCCAGCTAGTCTAAAAACCCTGCGAAACACACTCCATAAACCTATCTTGCACCATCATATAATCCTCCTCTACGCGAATTGTGTCGAAAATCATCACTTGTTAGTAATGACATTGTTTTTTTTCTTTTCGAAAGCAGTTATAGGGCAAATGGTTTAAAAAAATATCGAACTTGTCACGTTTTCCCTTTGTAAGCTTAACTTTTAATTTTTTTTATAGAATTCCCACACTTTGCTAATCTTTCTATTGCAGCCATGATTAACAAAAAAGCTGACGTGACACGATTTTAATAAAATCTTCCCGCTATACTCTTTTTACACAATGTCATATGTAGCCCATACACTTTATATATTTTCAAAAACCACCCCTCTATCACTTTCTTTTCCTAATACTAATTCATAACACTAATTTCATCACATTAATTCATTCACCCACCCCTAAATTGGCGAAACTAAACCCTAATTTCATCACATTAATTCAACACCAATCAAACATGGCGAATGAGAACGATAATGTTCTTATCTTCCTTATTCGTTTGCTTATTTTGCTTATTCGTTGCTTATCTTCTTATGTTTTAGCTTATCTGCTTATTCGTTGCTTATCTGCTTATGTTTTAGCTTATCTGCTTATTCGTTGCCTATCTGCTTATGTTTTAGCTTATATGCTCATATGTGTTGCTTATCTGCTTATGTTTTAGCTTATCTGCTCATGTGTGTTAGAATGATAAGCTTTTTGGATTACAAAATCCCAATGTGGAAATAAGCAAACAAATTGCAAATTCATTTGACCCATATGCATTAGCCTTTGACCTATATGTGTTTGCTTATTTGTTGTTACCTTGCAGAAAACATTATTATCATTTCAGACAACAACTCAGGCTCAGACAACAGCTCACATTCAAACAACAGTTCAGACTCATTTGGCAGCACCTCATCCTTAATAAGTTGGTACGGGGAGATTAACACTTCTGAGGAGTATGTGCATAGCTCTCCAGACATTGTATATAGCAAAGGACCATCTAATAGTTTGCTAAATTGGTACGAGGATTTATCAGATGAGTACAAGGAAAGATTCTGGTGTTCAAAGTCAGGAGGTAATAAGACTAATGCTAAACCTTCCTTCTCAGACATTTTAAAGGGTCTGATTGTTGGTTTTGCTTATCGGATTGAGAAATGTGTGTCCAATGTATGGTTATCTGCTTATCTGATTGAGAAATGTGTGTCCAATGTGTTGGTTTTGCTTATCTGATTGGAGAAATGATTGTGCTTAGTTCAGACAGCTCAGATAACAGCAAAGGGCCATCGATAGCAAGTGTTTCTAAGGAGGGGCCATCAATACAAAGATTGCTAGACTTGTATGGATATGACACTATTGAGGAATATCTAGAGGAAACATTTTTTCCAAGCACAAACAAGGATACCAGTATACCACAGACAAGGATAACCCTGATGAGGATACCTTTAAAGGGATACCCAGTTATTGTTTTGAACCACAGGACAAAAAGGATAATACCCTTGATGGAGGATTTTACCCCCTTTTTTGCCAGATGAATCTTACTCTTCTATGTATAAAGGGTAAAATGTTTGACAGTAGAGTTTTTCAACTGTTGTTTGGGGGGGTGTTGGTATACACATAATTGACATTTTTGGATAATTTTATTTTAGGCCCTGTTCTAGGTACTTGCTACAGGGTTGGCTGTGCGGGGGTTAGTTGATTTTGGGGGAGCTAAAAATATAATGGGGGTTGGTGGTGTTTTTGTTTGTTTCGGTGTGTGTGTGGGGCGGTTATGTTTTATTTGTTTTTTTTTTTGGGGGTGGTTTTTTTGTTTTTTTTTTTTGGTTGGTGTATTTTTGAAATTTTTTCAATATAATAGGGTTAGTAGAAGGTATGGTAACTGTTTTTTAGGTTCTTTGGGGTGGGAAAGTGTTAGTTGGGTGGGTTTTAAGGGGGGGAATGGTGGGGGGTTTGAGCGTTAGGGTGCGTTTTTTTATTATTTTTGTAGTATGTTGGAGGTGGAGGCGGGGATATTGGGTGGTTGGGTGGGGTTTTCCAGGGTAGGGGTTTGTCTTAGGTTTTGGTTTGGGGTGATATTGGGGTTTTGGGGTGGGGTTTTGGGGGTTGGGGCTGGGTCTCGCTACTGGGGGTCATGTGGATTAAATAGGGTTTCTTTTTTGTTAATTTTATTTTTTTGTTTTTTGGGGGGTTTTTGTTTTGGGTGTTTAGTTTTTTGTTTGTTTTTTGTTTAGTGATTTTTATATTTATAGGGGGGGAATTTTGGTTTTTGAGTTTTAATAATTTTTTCGTGTAGAATTTTAATGTATTTGATTTTTTGTTTTTTTTGGGTTATTGTTTTATTAGGGGGGTTTTATTTGTGGTTAGTTTTATTTTTTGGGGGATGTTGTGTTAAGGATAGGTATGATATTTGGATTATTGTTTGTATAGTTTATTTTTAATTATTTTATTTTAATTTTTTTGGGTTATGTTTTTTTGGTGTTTTGTAATTATGTTTATGGGTACTTATTTTATATACATTTTTATGATTTTTAAGATTTTATGGTATTAAGGGGGTGTAGTTTTTTTTACTAATTAGATTATAAGGGTAGGAGTTATTTAATAAGGGAAAAAGGATATAAGGAAAGATAGATAAAGTATTTTTTTTTTTTTGTTTTTAGAATAAAAATGATAACTATTAATATAATTTATATAGTTTTTTTAAAAAATTTAAATATGGTTGGGATTTTTTTTATGGGGATTTTTTAGGTTTGAATTAATTGTTTTTTTTGGATTTTTAAATTAAGAAAAAAATGATAGTGTTTCTTTTTTGATTTCTTAGGGGTGGGGATGCTGTGGGGGTTTGGTAATGCGAGATCCATGTTGGTGTTGTGAGGTTTGTTTGTGTATGGTTTTTTGTTTTTGTGTTATTGTCTTTAGTGTTTTGAGGCTTTGTTTTTGTTAAAAAGCTTATGTATTGCGTTTGATTTTATGTTAAATTGTTAAATTCCCCTTTATGTATTGGGTTTATCTGGAAAGTATATGGATCGTTTAAATTTGTATGTTGGTTTTTGGGGGATCTGTTAAAAAATATGTTCTGTTAAATTCCTTTTGAAGTAATGATGTTAATGTAGTGTTTTGGATCTAAAATATGTCTGTTAATTCCATTTGCAGTTTGTGATGTTATTAGAGTGTTTGGTTTGTGTGTTAATTGCATCTTTCATTTGCATCTTGCAGGTTGCAATTGAAGCAATGCAAATGCAAGCAAGCATTTACAGGTTGCAATTGCAGGTTGCATTTGCAGCTTGCAATTTGCAGGTTGCATTTGCATTGCATTTGCAGCTTGTAATTAAAGCAATGCAAATGCAAGCAAGCATTTGCAACTTGCAATTTGCAGGTTACATTTGCATTGCATTTGCAACTTGCAATTGAAGGTTGCATTTGCAGCTTGCAATTGAAGGTTGCATTTGCAAGCAACCAAACTTACCCATTTGCTTGCATTTGCAGCAACCGCAGAAAAACCAAAACTTTCTTAATCCAATTTTGCTAGACAATCCACATATTAATATACTTTAAAACTTTACCCCTCTTGACAATGCAAAACCTATATGTATTAACAATTTGCTTTTTTCATTTGCTGGCTTCCCAATCCTTCAACCTATTGTGGGCTGGCCTATTTCATTTACTATGATTATTTACCTTGTCTTACTCGTTATGTTATTCAACATTGTACTTAACAAGTCTTGAGTTGTTAGACATTAACCATTTTAGGTATCCGTAATATGGTCTCCTCCTTTATATCCTAAAACCATTTTATTAATTTCCTTAACCCAAAACCTAGGACCTCACATTTTACTTAAGCTATTTAGCATTACCAAAATTCAATAATACTAAAACCCCCACTGTGAAAGAATTCATATAACATGATTAAAAAACAAACCTATCATACAAATTTCATTTTGTGACTTGTGTGGGCTTTTCTCAAACTTCTTCTTCCAACAACCTTGGGGACTTGGTCCCTTAGCAAAGGGTAACCAATTTCAATCAACCTTTGTTAATAATCCACATGGATTCTTTAATTGTTTTTTAGTTGCTTTTGCAATAAAACCTTCCCATTAACAAACAATCTCTTGTAGTATCACTTGGGAAGGATTTCAACCGTTCACAAAATCATTTTTCATTAAAACCTTTGGCATTTTTTGCGGCCAATTATCTGTTATAAACGGGGCTTTACCCCCGGCGTTCTCTTTCTGTGTTTTTTTGCCCGTATATCCCCCATGTAAAAGGATAAGTTTTTGGGGACGATTACAGTTATAAAAAAGGTATTCCAAAAATCCCCCCTACCCACTTAAAATTACCCGGGGGATGTCGGAATAATGGGATGTCCAAGGATTGGGGCATTGATTTATGGTGATTGGGATGTTGGACCGTATTAGGGGGGGAACACTTTTGGGGGGTATATGTATTAAAGGTTGGCTGTTTTCCTTAATTTGTTTTAGGTTAAATATAGGGGTAGTTGGTGAAAATATGGGGGTACGTTATTTTCTGTTTATACTATATGTTTTATTAGGGGTTAGGAGGTAAAGGAAGTGGGGTGTTAGGCACGGGGGTGTAATTAAAACATTTTGTTTTATAAGACTTTTTGCCAACTTCAGCTTTTTTTTTGTTTAATTATTGGGCTTTACATATAGGGGAAGAATTATAAACAAATATAGTGTTAGGGATTTTTATAAAAAAATAATAATTAAAAAATGTTCCATTAGCTTTACAAAAGGGAAATAATAACGTTGGGGGACATAGAGGTTCGATGCCTTATTCAGGGGACCTCAATATTTGCCTATTTAATTATTTTTTAAAAAAATTCAACAATAATAACTCCAAACCGACCCCTAGGGCCCTTTTTGATTGGCATTTTAACAAAAGAATTGGTGGCTACATTGTATGATTTTGTAAAATCTATAAATAAGGGGTGCTTAATTTTTGGGTTTTTACCCCTCTGGGTCAGTCAAAAAAAAAGTTACAATTAAAATAAAGTATAAAACTTGTTTTTTTTTTTCCTCACGTTTACAACAATAGCAACTTAAATTTTTTTTTTTATCAGTTTATGTTTCGTGATTTTTTTTGGTCAGTTTTAATATACTTTTTTAACTTGTTTTTATATATTATATATATACTAAAAATTATTAAAAAATAATAAAAAAAAAATGTAAAAAAAAACAAAATCACATGTGTGGGTAATATATGGGACTTTTTTAGGAGGGGTTATTTATTTTCATGAGCCCTATAATTAAGTGACCATATCAAAACCACAGGCCAAAAAACACAAACCGCCATTTAATACCTTCACTACTATCCTCTATAATCTTAGCTTCGTTATATTTTGACCCCTAGTGGTTAACTATATACCCTCTTTGATTGTTTTAGGGGTCATGGCAAATGTTTGGTCAATAATTGTCTAGTTTACTGGAAATAGCCTTGGGTGCAGTTGTCTTTCATCATTAGTTTCTATAAGAGATGCAAGTTACAAAATAAAACCCCAATCCCTAAGCTCTTTCCTGTTAACGGCTTCAAAAACTAAGTCGTATGGATTAATAACAAAAAAAGGATTGGGGGGGGGACGGGAAAATAGAGGTTCAAAAAAAACCACACTAACTTACTAAAAACTAAAGAACAAACATCGTTACCCTAACACCTATATTAAAAATGATTTATATGTTTTGGTCTACTCCTCTTTCCATGAATTCTTCTTGCATTTAATTGTTAACATGGGTAGGTTATTAATGAACCTGTCCTAAAAAAAGCCTATTTTTGTTTTTTCACCTTTTGCGTTTTTCGGTTTTTTTTTTTCATTTTAATTTTTTTTTTCTTTTTATTTTTTTTATTAAAAAATTTGTTTTTTTTATTATAAAAAACACGGTGGTATTCGCTAGAAATTTAACGGAACACAAAAAAATTATAAAGTTTTAACAAGGTCCAAAACAAGTATTTAAACTGTCCAAACATCGTTCGGGACATCACCAAAGTAAAATACTGTATAAAAAAAAAAAACTTTGCTTTGTCTTTAAAAAACGGGAGGTTTTTAAAAAATTAAAAGGGGGCAGCGGTACAAAGTGGTTAAATAGTAACAAAAAGGATGGTCGGGGCAAGGGTACTTTAATATGTAGGCACCCTAAAATTTTGTTTACGATATTTCTTTTTCATTTATGTAACCTTTCCTCTTGAAAAATACTTGGTTATTCAGGGCTGAAAATTTTCCTTTTAGTAAGGGTCACTTTAAGGGTTTTGATTACTTTATAACTTTAAAACTTGGGTTTAAGTTTTTGTCTTAAAAGTGGGAAAGGATACTTCAAATTTTTGTTCATTTATCCTTAAGGTAAATTTTTATAATTATGGTTCAAGGTTCATTTATAATATATAGGTAAAACGCTTACGCTTCACCAATATACTACACTTTTAAAGTACTACGTACTTTTGTTATATTTTTACCATTCTGGGTATACCCATCTCAAACTTTCTATTGGACTTGTTAGATTGACAAATTTACATCTTTGGGGAGTGCCCAAAACATCAGCATTACGGGGGGTGCCCAACTTCTTTCACACATTTAAAACCATATACAAAATAAATCCTAAAACTTTTTTTAACAAAAAAAACAAATTTGGAATAATCACTTGATTCAAAAAAACCACAAAATCGGAAAAGCACGGATTTAAAAAAAAGCCTAAGAGGGGACCTTTAAGGAAAACACAATAAATAAATTTTAACATTAAACACGGAAAACCAAAAACCTAAAAACACATTTCAAATACCAATAAAATTACCTTTTTTCTATAATAGAAAAATACATTAACAATAGAACTTTGGCTCAAAAAGGGGGAATGCAAAAAATTCAACAGTCCTATACCGAAGGAAACCCTAGGGAAAACACCACCTAGCCAAACAAACAGGGAACCAACACTAAAGCCCGTTCCTTTGTGGGAAAAACCCACAATTGCAAAAAATTTATCTGAAAAAACTTGGGTAAAAAACCTATCCCTTTAGGCAGGGATAACTCTTTAAATTTTTTCCATGACCGGAAACGGTATTATTATAAAAACAAAGGGGGGGACTTTCTATCCACACCGGGCATTTTTTCTCGAAACACCTTTGTTCCCGAACCACTAAACTTTCATTGATGTGGATTAGCTGAATGCCCATCCTTTTATTAGAATCCCCGTTTAAAAAAACACCAATCGTTGCCAATTCTTTATTCACTTTATGACGATATGCGGCAGAGCTAAACAAAAAACTTTCTCTAATTGGTCTCCGCTAAATTTAACATGAATCTATTTTAATACTAGCAAACTTACGTGAAAACCATTTACTTTTATCAATTAACAGTTTTTGGTTTGGTGCAAAACTCAGTTTTTTATAATCAACATGGTAACCCCAACTGTACTAAGGGGGACCCAGCCAATTCCCTAAAAACACCCGACACGCGATCCATCGAGGGAGGAAAGATTGGTGCCCATTTTAGAAGGTGGGGTGGACATCAGGAGGAAATACCGAGGGGGGAAACATTTGGGAGGGGTTTACCACCCTTTAAATAAACAACCTCATTAAGAAGGGGGGTGGGACCTCACCTAGGGGGGACCCCAATCTTTATAACCATTCCACAATGCATTTCAATCAACTATCACCGGCCTTGGAGTTTATATTTCACATTAAGTTTAAAAAACTTTGACCACTCTTCATCATCTGGGGAAACGGGGGGGGCATCGTTTATCTGTCGGATTTGCAACTTTTTTTGTTATTTGTTTTCGTCAGAGGGCCTTAAAAGTGGGAAACATCTAGGCAAGGTAAAGAAAAATTAAAAAGGGGGGGGGGTCCGTTTTAGTCAGGTTGTAATTCGTTTTCGAAAAATTTAACAAAAATAGGGCGACCTTTGGTAGGGTGGGACGGTAATTGGGTGGAGGGGAGGTGGGGCGGTGGTAGTGGGTGAACGTTTCATCGGTTGTTGGGATGTATGGTGTTTGTTTGGAATTTTCCAGTTAGCGGAAGGAAATTTAATGCTGAAGGTCATTTCGATTTTGGTATTATGGGAAGAGAATAGGCTAGAATATGAAGTTTGGTTCCTGTTCAGTAAATAATATTGGATTACATTATGAATGTTAACTAAACGTGTTTAGAATAATTAAAAAAAATATTTTAGTTTCTTAAATTGATGGACGTTTGGTCGGTTTATTTTCTAAAAAATACCGGGTTTATTTTCCTTCCAAAAATTTTTGGGGCCCGTGATTTTTTGCCTATTATTGATAATCAACCAATGTTAAAAGTTTTTTGGAGGGGTTCTACCTGAAATGATATTATAAAACAATAAAGTACGTTTTCCTAAAGTGTTGTTTTTTGGTTACAGTAGGTTATTGACCTAATTTTTGGGGGGGGGGAACTTATTAAAACCCCTATTGTTGTTTTTACTATTTATTTGCGAATAACTAAAAACCTTTCGTTTATTTTTATTGTGGAAATGTATCTGGTGTTCAATTAATTCTTTAGGGTAAATTGCTATAAACAAAACTGTTAAATCAAAATTATCAAACTTTTTGTAGCTTTTCTTTGTATAAGCCATATTATTATTTTTGGTAATAATTTCATTTGAACTTTTCACAAATTTCGTATTAATTGTGTGTTTAAGTCACGGTGGTAGGGGGACCCTACATATTCCTGGGTATTTTCCTGATGGTTTGTCTAACAAAGGTGACCATGCCACGTTAGTTGGCCCACGGTTGGTGAGCTTGTTTTTTTCCACGTTTTTCCTTTTTTGGGATATATTTTTCGGTTTAATATTCGGTATTACTAATAAAGCGTAACCCTAACCATCACTTTTCCCTTATCTCACCTTCTCACTTTTCCCCAATCTCCCTTATCTCACATCTTCATCTTCAAAACCCTTACCATCACTATGAGTTCATCTTCTTCAACCTTATACCGCCGCTACAATAGGAACCAAGATGTTACTCACAAGACGCACTATGATTGTGACCCTCCACACCCAATCCCAGTTCAAACGGCTTGGACACTCGAGAATGCAGGTAAGGTTCAAAGGATGCCCCATTCGCAACAAAGATAAAAAAATGTGGAGTGTATGGGTTTCTCGATCTAGAACTTCCTTATGATTACTACAAATGGTTGCTTTATGATTTACATGAGGAGAACAAGGCTTTGAAGATGATGAACAAGATGTCGGGTGTTATGGAGGATTCAAGCAAGCGATTACCCAACTACTCAAACAATCAGATGGCAAAGGATTTGAAGGATGATTTGACTTTTGTAAAGTCAAAACTCAAAGTGTATGATAGGCTAATCTTAGTGGTTTTTGTGTGTGTTGTCTTCCTAAGTCTTGTAACCATATTGGACTTGATAATGTAACTGGTTCTTCAAGGTTTGTTTGAATAAAATGTTTGCAAGTGTTTTGATGAAGGTATAATATTATAAGTGTAGTTGGTTGAGAAAGTTAAGGGCAATAAATACAGAGAAGGCTTACCACGCCTGATTTTTTATATAAAATTTAGGTAACAGTTATCATATTTATTAACCAATTACCTTTGCCCTTATAAATGTCACCCACCCTGTATAGTTTACTTTACTCATTTTCTACATCTTTAGAACCCTAAGTCACAAAAAGCAGCAGTTG